>JAHDVE020010454.1:0-65975 GCA_022606495.2 Halesus radiatus
AATAATTTAATTTTATATGACGCTGCAAAGTGAATTAGCATTTGAAGAAACGTCTAAATTAATCAAAAAAAGAAACCTCCCATGTTGTCACCAAAATCCAGAAATATTTTTAAAAAATGTATTACTAGGCAACGTGTACCCGACTTGTTCAAGTTTGGAGTAAAGTTTTGAGGTTATGAATTCTAGTAAACTGTGTAATTATTTTGAGGCAGAATTTTTTTTACATACCTTTTACATAATAGGTGCTCTATTTGGATCTTTGGGGATAAACGTGGTGAATTTTACCAAAATATGCAGTATCACATGACATATGGTGACAACAATTCAACCCCGTTCCATTATCATTCCAGAGATGAGATAATGCATAATAATGAAACATATAAACGTACAAACATACATACTCCTAATTTGTGTATACATAAGATTTCATTTGCAAAAAAATATATAGTGTCCTCAGTAATGTGAAAAACTCTCCATTCGAAGAAGTTTAACTTCAGTATTAAAAATGTCCACGCCATATCACAATTTATATAAATACATTAAAAAATTGATAAATTGGGTACATGGTGTATTCGCATGGTATTTCTAGCCCCTTAGTCCTCTGTTCTTGAAGGTTACGCTTTACAGGTGATTTATATTAAAAAAGACCTACCGTAACTTTAATGATTTTGCGCAAACACGTGTTTACCTTTTTAGCAGAAGGGCTGAATTTTACATAAGGTAAATATCAAGAGCGTGCCTACTCCAGAGGTGTACAATAAAACCTTTATAAAACCTTATATATACATACGCTACAGGGAAAGATTATGATGATTAAATGTTACCCACTTTGTATCCTTTTTTCATCGTTTTTATGTTGATAATTTTAATATTAATAGAGATGTTAAAACTCATAGTAAAAAATTAAGTATGAATTGTTTTAAAATTTTCAAACATTTTTTTTAGAATGCGGACACAATTTGCTAAAAAATGTTATTTATTTTTAATTCGTTATAGTTATGAAGACTTTTGTCGTATATTTAAAAGACATTTTTCGTAATCTACTTTTACTGTCTCGACATTAGCAATGTAATTTTATAAATACGCTACAGACCATTTTCTTCGATAAATCGTATAAGAAGGTAATTTTTTTTTAAACCCTATGACACCTTTTAGTTTTTTTTTTATTAAAGACTTCTTTTTTTTAATTAGCATTAAACTAAAAATGTTTTTCAGAAGACTTTTATGTAGAGATCCCAGATACCTACAATAAGTTTAACTGTTTTAGAGCATTTTTATTATTCCTTCAAGTACTCCAACAATGTAAGAAGTTGTAAAAAATCGATTTTTTTCTGTTTCTGAACAATTTCTAACCTTTTTGTTAAATATCATATAATACGTGGGAATGATATCACAGCGTCTTTCAGTTCGTCCGACCAATGCTTTGTGATGGCGTCAATCCCTATTAACTTCAGACCGACAATCGAGATGCTAAAGAAGAAAGTGTGGAACTATAAATAGATCAGCAAATTAGTTCGGTCTGCGGGCGAACCTCAATGCTTTTCCATAGACAACTGTCTGTTTTCAGACTTCAGATCCTTCCAGATATGCCCAGGAAGTTGGTGAAGCTTCATTCAATTCATCGTTAAACAAACAGGTATAGGCTCAAATTCGTGGTTTAGTCGATAATGCTCCGAAGTAGTTCGAAAAAAAACGCGGCTAATCTAGCCATCATCATGTCATGTCAGAAAACAAATCAACATAATGGCGACAGAAAGAAAGAGAACCATAAATAGGTCGCAATTCGAGCACGACCTGCATATCAGCAAAAAAACTGGCTGGTTGCCCACATGGCAGCAAATAATTCAAGTCACTAGTGAGTGCCATAGATCAGAATTTCGGAAAATACATTCTGCCACCTTTTACCAGACTCGACGACTCACTAGCAAACATCGCCGTAAAATCTTAATGGGAAACTCGACCTTTGATGATCAAGGCGCTATCCCGCCGTCATCTGTTCCTCAGCGCGGTTTCTGTATTAAAAGCTAAAAATCCGCCATCATGTACTGACAATTTTGACAAAGCTCTCCATAATGTCCGTAAGTAATATAAAATTGATAATGGCTCTGTGCCCTCTGATTGGAAAAAGGCGGTCATTCATCCTATACCCAAGAAAGATGACCTGGCCAACTATCGCCCCATATCGATCACATCAGTTCTGACCAAGGTAATAAAACTTGTGAAGAACTGCTCATTTACCTTAAGAAGTACAAACTTATTAATGACCGTCAATACGGATACCGGCGGAACCGCTCATGCGGTGATCTTACCGCGTACCTGACACAAATTCGAGGGCGGTGCCTGGAACGTTTCGATGAGACCCAAACGGTCGCAATGGACTTTTCCAATGCCTTTGACCGCGATTGGTACCAAAGACTTGTCAATAAACTGCCTTCTTACAGACTATCCGCATACTTGTGTATGTGGATTGCCGAGGGGCTTTTTAAGGGGAATGGCTGCGGTGCCTGTTTCATACAAAATTGAATTTTGAATTGGAAGCCAAAATACCCATCCAAACTGATTTTTTTTTTAAATTAAAGGCTTAGTAAATATCTAGTACGGATGAGAAGTATTTTATTTGTCCATTGCGTCGGAGAGTTATTATTTATTACTTCGAAATAATGATAGTATTATTACGCAATACCATAAACATAATGTTTTTATATTTTCATATGAAGCGGTAACTTGGTGTAATACATTATAATTTAAAAAATAAAACAATAACGTTGTTTTACATCACTTTTATTTTACACTTTAGCAGACCGGGTTTCGCTACTACCGTAGCTTCTTCAGGGCAGTATACAACTTGTATAAAATAAAAGTGATGGAAAACAAAGTAATTGTTTTATTTTTTAAATTATAATGTTTTTAAATAGAAAAGTATTTTTAATCCTTTCTCGTTGCGTTTTCGTAAATAAATATAACCAAAGATTTGTAATCCGCAATACAAAAAAAAACATTAAAGCTACGTAGTGTTTATGAAAAAATTAAACTACACGCTGTTCTTTTTTTTTAATTTACCTTATCGACATGTTACATAAAAACCATAACAGCGTTTTTTAAGGATATTCAACTTTTTAAATGTTTTTGTAAAACATGCGTAGAACGGTTAGAAATGTATAATATTTCTGATTGTATTTTGATAAATGCTAAGCCCATGCAAATTAAAAAAAACCTAATAAATATTTTTCTCTTTAAAAACAGCATGTTTATCGTATTGCACAATAATATTACCATTATTTTGAATTAATAAATAATAACTTTCCGACTTCCCTCTCCCCGTTAAGGGAGAGGTCAATTCCGACAGTAGTCATCAAAACCGTTTGATAGATTCGCCTATCGTAACAAACGGATTTTAATCTTTGGAGTACAGACGTCAAGTTGATATGTTGTCGTTATTCTACTGGTATTTCAATGGAAGATGAAGACGAGGAATTAGCGATATTGATTCCTTCGGCATCAGTGCCCAACATTTGTATACGGTTAACAATATTTTAAAATGGTGTGATCCGTCTTCCATTACTTACCTAAAAACCAGAAAAATATTAAAAGCTTTTTCGTCTATCTCATTTACAACGAGTGAAGGAACAGGCGTCAGGTATGTACCTATGGGCGTAAAAAATAAACAAATTATTCTTGTGACTGAAGGTTTAACGAAAACAGATTTAACATAAATTTTCTGGTAAGTTTCTTAAAGATTCTTGAAGTATTTAAATGGGTGCTTTTTATCTTCCCTCTCCAATGTTTATCTTACCCCCGCAACCCCAGGCAAGGCTTTACCTGTGAATTAATTAAATAGGCATAAAACTTATTGCTCCAATTATTCTTCTTGCTGTGAGGCGGCGGGTAAAATATTATGGCCTCGTAATTATTAAAGCACCGTGTAACCTTAGTCTTAAGAGAGAAAAGTGTTTTATATATAACTCTAATGGGGATTAAATACTTTTTTCCAATTTCTCTTAGTTAATAAAGAAGCTGCTGATATTTGAATCTAATTCAAATTATTTGTTCAAATAAAGCAATATAAATTTGTTTAGCGAAAAGTTCGGTGCTGAAAGCTCAACAATAAATATTTATTCCTGGAGCTACTAAAAAAATGCATATATTGAAATGGTTTTGAATGTTTGTGGAAATAGTTTATAGATTACCGCCCAATTCATTTATAAAATGGAACAACAATTTATTAAATTAACAAATAATTAAATTCTAAATAATTATTTGTGTTCGAATTTAATTATCAAACAATGGTCACCTGAACTACATTTCATTTATTAGTTTCAATCAGAATCGATGTATCCTTCCGACATCACACCTTACTAGTCCTGTATGATATTAAAAATTAAGGTAAAGATGTGAAGTGTTTAATAATAGTGTACAACTATTAATTAACTTCAACCATATATCAAGCATTGGATAAGAAAAAATCCATCCATTTTAATAAATTTGCGTAAGGATATCTCACATAAAAACTAATTAATAAATTCAATGATATCGGAATTATTGGCAAAGTTGGGTATTGGTGTCAAAGCTATTTAGCTTAAAGAGGCCAAAAGGTCAAAAGGAATAACTCAATAAATGAAGCTGAAATTTTGGATTTTGGAATCCCCCAGGGGACTGTTGTTGGACCCATTTTATTTATAATTTATGTCAATCAATTAAATTATCTCTTCATGTTAAAATTAGATCTTTTACTCGTGAAACTACAATAATTATCAAAAAAAGATATGAAACGAGATTACCATTGCAGCCAAACACGACATAAAGATTATCAAAAAATGGTTCAACACAGAAAAACATATTTTGTTTCATTCTCTCTATAAAGAGTACCAAAAAATTTAATTAACGTAACCATTCACTCTAAAAATCGTATACCTAAACAATGTTATATGTAACTCAGATCGTACTAAATTAAAGCATAAATCTAATATTTTGGAATCATATTAAGTAAAAAATTTAAATGGAAATACCACATCAACTACACTCTAGAACGAACAAGATAACTTATCTAGGTCTTCTATAGCATACGCAATATTAAACAAAAATAAAAAATATCTATTGTGCATTAATTTAATCTCTATTGCAGTATTGCATTATTGCATGGGGAGGGGTCTATACATCCAATAATAATAAATTTAAAAAATAATCTTTAAAATCATCACTTAATCCCGTATGACTTCCATACTCAAGAGATATTTGGGGACTTTAATGTACCATATATTACAGAATTGTATAAAAGAAACAACTTGTATCAAATTTACAAAGTATTTATCGTTAGTAAAATTCACCTCATTGAGAGTATAATCAATAGATTCAAAACAAATGGTTTAATGGATTAGTTTAGTAAGAGAATAAATAATTTACTTGAAGTACCTTCCTCTATAACTAGGCTTGCGCCGAGACATGCTTTTTTATTCCTCCGAAAATTTATAATTTGCTATCTACAGAATACAAATGTCCAAATATATCGTATTTAAATACAAACACAAATATTATGAAAAACTGGATAAAAACTAAAGGTTTTTTTAACCTAAACCTTTTCCGATTATACAAAAAAATTGGCAAAAAAAATTATAAGTAATAGAAATATCCATATATTAATGCAAAGCTTACATTTTTGGAAAAAAAAACTTTCAACTCCTAAGTTAAATTATAAAAATATCTTAATTTTTAAAGGATTATATTTAGTATGTTTTATCTTATTTTGTCTTATTATCTATTATAATCTATACTGTTATTTCATCAGAATCTGTTGTAAAACTCACTTGATTTGTAAAAGGATTATACATATAAATACATACTCGTATGTGTATATACTCGTATATGTGTGTCAATTTATATACACAATTTTTTTTTATCCATTAACTCTTTGAAAAATATCTTTTTTTTACTGCCACTAACTAATACACAAATATACCCATGCATTGGCCTTGCCTATGTATACAATATACGAGTTTGTTCAAAAGAAAAGACGAATTTGAATTTTCGCGGGCTCTGTACATTCGACTATCGATTTTTTTTTGTTATGTTGGTACACGTATGTTTATCATTTATTAGCATTATCAACCATTTTGGATTAGTGGTTTGTTTTTAATAACTGGAAAGGTTAGTCACGTTTTTGTGTGTTCTTCGACTTTTTACTTTTGAAAAAAATGGGTCAAAGAATATGTATTGAAAATGGATAAAAGTGCTCTAATGCACTTAAAATGTTTACAGTGGCATTCGGCGAGTCTACTTTGTCTCAAAAAAGTGTTTATAAGTGGTACTAGCACTTTACAGAAGGCCGAGAAGATGTTAATGACGATGAGCGTCCTGGAGTTGCAACCACGTCAACAAACGAAGAAAACATCGAAACAGTGAAGAAAATGGTTTTTGGAAAATCGTCGAATCACTATTAAGGAAGCTGCAGAGAATGTTGGCATATCAATCGGCTCATGCCATGCAATTTTCTCGGATGTTTTGGGCATGAAACGTGTGGCAGCGAAGTTTGTTCCGAAATTGCTAAATTTTGAGCAAAAGCAACGTGGCTTTAGTATCGCTCAGGAGTTGTTGAATGACGGCAACGACGATCCAGATTTGCTCAAAAGGGTCATAACTGGTGATGAAACGTAGGTATATGATTATGACGTCGAAAGCAAGGCCCAATCATCCCAATGGAAGCGGCCAGAAGAGCCAAGACCGAAAAAAGCACGCTAAGTTCGATCAGATCTGAAGGTTTTGCTCACTGTTTTCTTCGATTACAATGGCGAGGTGCACCAAGTGTTCTTGCCAACAGATCGTACGGTGAATAAGGAATACAACAAGGATGTTATGCAACGTTTGCGTGAAGAAATACGGCTCAAACGATCGGAATTGTGGAAAAACAAATCATGGGTTTTGCATCACGATAATGCATCAGCTCACACATTAATGCTTGTTCGTGATTATTTGGCCAAAAACAACACCGTAATCATGCCTCAACCACCGTATTCACCAGATTTGGTTACCTGAGACTTTTTCCTATTCCTGAAACTGAAGATATCAATGAACGGAAAGCGTTTTGCCACAATTGATGAGATAAAGTCAGAATCGAAGAACGAGCTGATGGCCATACGGAAAAGCGCATTCCAAAAGTGCTTCGAGGATTGGAAGAAGCGCTGGCATAAGTGCATTATATCTGAGGGAGATTACCTTGGAGGGAAAAAAATGGATATTGATGAATAAATAAATGCTTTTCGAAAAAAATCGAAATTCACCTTTTCTTTTGAACAAACCTCGTACATAAATTTGTATTTATAAAAAAATCTTTTTTTGATTTTGTTTATTATTTTTTTTCTCTCCACATTATGTCAATTTTTTTCAATAGCGATACGAAAAAAAAAAATGTTCTGTGACCTTTTAGTGTTTATATAATTAATGTAGGTATGTAACAAAAAATGTATTAATAAATAATAAAAAAATGCCATTTCAATGCTAAGAATGACCTACACTGTATTTGTATATTATAGTTGGAATAAACAAACGATTACAATTTATTACATTTTTTTTTATTATACATATATATGCTGTTGTTGATTTATTTGCTGACTCCATTTATACAGTATAGCGTCATTTATATCGGCACTTTGATAAATCCTATAATATGTAATATCTTAGCTTGTATAATGTAGCGTTAATGGTTTGTGTTAAAATATTGTTTTGGTTTTCTATTTTATGTCACTGTCAAACGTTTGAAAAAGATTGTTCATTACTTTATGGTTTAGAATCTCTACGTACTTGTAATTTTTGAAAACTCTTTATATAACATTGTAAAAGCTCAGATGGGCATATAATCATGTCAATAAATAAATTTATGTAAATACTGCTCCGATAACCGCGAGCTACTGGAGCTCAGCTTGTGGAGAGCGTATTAATATTGCGGAAAAAAAATCGTTTTTTATTTCTAATTTTGAAATTGTGAATTTATTGTGGAACTGTTTTTTTTTTTTTAATTGAAATAAGTGGCATAAATACGTGTAAAAAGTTATAAATGTTTTGTATTATGTAAAGCTTTTGTTTTAAGTATGTTACATTTTTTATAATAAATAATAAAAATAAATAATTTTCAATGCATTTAATCACGTGATTTACTTCTAGAGAAATTTTAACATCAACTCACCATCGACAAAACAATAATATTACCAAAACTAATTAGTCTACAGTTCTAAAGTCTAGACTGAGGTTATTCATAGGATAATCTTGAATTATTGAATTGGCAAAGGTCATACACAAATACGCATTATTTTGTTGCTCCTACAAAGGATACTCCTAAAATCATAACCCTTTAATTAATCCCCCTTTTAATACAATACTGTAACCTCGTACAATTTGGTTCGAGCATGTAGAGCGAATGAACGAAGAGCGGAGGGTAAGGAGAATATATGACGCGAATGTGAATGGAAGAAGAAGCCGGGGACGTCCGATGAAGACTAGGCACGATCAAGTGAATCAAATACTTGAGTCGGGCCATTTCAGAAGTCGGAATAAGAGAAGAGAATGTATGAGACGTTGTATGAAAGTGAATGAAGCAAGAAGTGTTTGCCAAGATCAAGATGTTGGCGGTCCTTCCTCTCTGCCTACCACTGCGGAGAAACGCCGTGATGGTTAGTTAGTTTAGTTAGTTGTAAGATCGTTCACCGGGCATTTTCCCCTAGAAAAATTAATGTAAAACCGATTAGTGATAAGCTGATACATATTGGCTTACGAACGCAGATGAATGCAAGTCATATCGGCGGGCACAGGGCGGAAAATGCAGTTTGACGGGCTGCAACACGATCGATTTAGTGCACGCGATGGCGCCGAATCAGATTGCGCGGCGCGGTTTATCGGATCTTGTGGATTATTGATATTTTCAATAAGGTATTAGTAACTTTATAATGAGCTTTTATTGGTCCAAGGGGAGAATTAATTAAAAAAAAATTCTCACAGTATCTAATACAATCACTTAATTCAAATATGCTTACGTCACATTCCCAGAGCGGTAGAAAAGTTTTTTTTTATTATTTTTTTTTAGGTATAAAAATATGAATTTGAAAATACAGAATACAGTGTAAGTATAAAAATGGTTAAAGAACAGCAGTTTAAAATACAAAATGGTACATTAATTGTGAGGTATTGTAAACTATATTATCTTTTTTTAAATGTTCAACATTCTTCCAGTTAGCATAAAAAAAATTATTCACAAAAAAAAATCAAACACAATGTAAATAATTGAAATAAAATTAATGATATGGCATTTTAAATGTATTTATCAAAGATGCCTAATTTAATATGGGAGTTAAATACATACTTCGATTAAACGAACGTTTCCATTAAAGGCAAAATATCGTGAAAAATATGCAAAAACAAAATATTTTTAATATTTCTCTATATATGAAAGATAATGTTGGTCTGTCTGTCCGTCCTCGATTTTCTCTATTACTTAACCGGTTTGTCTGAAAATAGCACAGTTTGTTTTTTCAGTACCAGGAAGATTTAGTGAGTAATAATAATAATAATCGGATGATTTTTATAGCGCCGCTTTTGTGAGAAATCACCTCAGGGGCGCTGTACAAATATTACTTCCTATTCTTATATTATTCTTATATTACGTCTATTCTATGAATTTATTATTATTTATTTATTTATTTTTTTTTTTATTTTTTTTTGGACAGGCCATCATTACACATTATTTATAGACCATATAAAGAGATGAAGTTAAATTATATTCAAGAATGTATTTAATATTACAAGACGCTAATACAAATGATAGAGTGATTTTTTCCATTATATTCAAGAATGTATTTAATATTGCAAAACGCTAATACAAATGATAGATTGATTGTTTCCATTATATTCAAGAATGTATTTAATATTGCAAGACGCTAATACAAATGATAGAGTGATTGTTTCCATTATATTCAAGAATGTATTTAATATTGCAAGACGATAATACAAATGATAGAGTGACTGTTTCCATTATATTCAAGAATGTATTTAAGCTAAGACAAAGAATTATTATCCATATTTTTAGGATAAATAACACAGAACACTCTTAAAAGGGTGGAGCGGGGGGGAGGATGGTGGCCGGTGGGATTTATCCAGAGGGCCCTCAAAATCTTCTTTGTCTTGGTTACGCCCCTGTGGTCGGATTGGTGTTCTGCACGTACGCCAGGCGCTTGTCAGCCGGCTTCAGGATCCGGAGGAGCACTTCATCGTGTAGTCCACTGACATCATTGCTCCTGCATTATCGAATTCTCTGCAGTGCCAGTTGCTTCTTGGCAAAGAACTCATACCCGTCCTCTACCACCTGATGCACCCGGCAGATCAGGTCAAAGTCGTGCTTGTTGAGGTACTTGGCCACTATCTCAATGACGTAGGTAAAGGCTCGTTCTCGCCCCAGCTGGTGTTCTTGTTGGGGTTCACTTCCCGGTTGTATACAATATTTTTACAACCACCGCACTTCACTAGTTCCGCACGTGTTCGACCGACCGCCGCCAGATGTATTATTACTCTAAGGATGTGACCGATGTCTAATGCGTTAATTCGGAAGAACGAAGCAGATTTCAACTCAAAATATTTGGCTTTTTATTATAAACTTGATTTAAGCCCGAAACGACAGCACTAAAATTATGTAATTTTTATAAATGTAACCCAAAAATTATTGCGGTTATTTTATGCTATTTTTACACCGGGAAAATTAATAACTTCCCGATCCTTCCAAGGTAAATCGGGAGCGACTACAAAACGCAGCCGGCTGCCACGAGGGCGCCAGAGTAGTTTGAATGAAATCTAAAACTGTTGCTATAACGTTTTAAAATTTGTATGACATTGAACCCGTCGTGTTTTATTTAGGTTATCCCATAGATATATAACTCTGGTTAGCCACAGATTACATACTCAAAATGGAAAACACAAGTAGGTACCAACTTAAGAACTTTACTATTTAGATATGTTTTGAAAAAATAAATGTTTGGAATGAAATAAATTTTTTTAAATGAAGCTTTTTTTGTTTAGAGATAGTAGATCGCTGTTAAATCAATATAAACGACAAGCAAGAATTCACAACCCAAAAAAATAAATTTATCTCGAGTAAGGCCGGGTACACATTAGCTAGTTTGTTATATATACGGAGAAATAAGGAAAAATGAAAAAATCTTCTTGCAGTTTTCTATTAATTTAAAAATATTTTGTTAATAATGGGATTAATAAAATTTTGCTTCGTGATCCTTCAGTCGATCGTGATTTATCGGTTGGAAACCCCCAATACGAGTATAATAATTATTTTTATGATCAAATTCAACGTACCTAAAAACTAACACTTCAATAAAACAATCAATAAAACTTCGCAGTAGATACTCGTATATCAATGTAGATAATGTTATAAAATATTTTCACTCGAATTATCATTTTTAAAACCACAAACCAATTAAAATCTCTCATACTTAGTTTTGAAGTAGCACAAGTAGGCCAGATATACACATACTCGTATATTAATTAAATCAACTTGAGACAAATAAAATAATTTACCCACCTAAAAACACAATGAGAATAACATAGGTAAAATTAAATTAGGTAAATCGAATTTCCTCTGAGGCCCATTGAAAGATAATGGGAAAATGCTTTTAATTATTATGATTTCGTAGGTAGTTGAAACAATATTATTTTTTGTATTAAATTTGTTCTGAATAATTTTAGGGATTTATAATTCAAAATGCTCTTGTAACTTGTATGTACCTAATAATAATATTCATATCTTTAAATTAATTAAAAATTACTTTGTTATCGATACTTTATTAATACATACATATCAACATGTTTCGAAAGTGTATATTGTATTCTGTATATTCCTTATGAGGAAATATACTAATAAAGTGGTGATTACAAATAATTTTTTATTAATTTATTAATGATGACGCCGCGGAGTAAATACTAAGCTTTTGAAGAAATTATAATAAAGTCTTGTTGTAGTTAAGTTAAACAATAATTAAGCAAAGGCGAGACATTGATTTATCGAGCCGTCTACTATGATCGCTCTTTTCGTGTAAATGGCCCTCTCATTTGGAATAAACTTCCCCCAGCTCTTACTAATATCCAGAAATTGACTGAATTTAAGCGGGCTTTAAAAACAAACTTATTTAAAAAATCCTACTGTCTATAAATTTTAATTTCTCTTCAATTTATTATAAAAAGTCATTTCCTCAAGCCTCTTTTAGTTGTTTGGTTTCGGTTTCCTCCGCATATATTTTTTTAAATTTTTTATCTGAAGTCTGTTATTGCTGAACATAATCCGACTCCTGTCTTAAAATGTTAGTATCTTTGTATTAATATTGTGAATGTGTTATTTTTGTATAGCCATATGTATACTGCATAATATTTTGTATTTTTTTTTTGATGAATATGCACCTAAGGAGTACTGTAGGAGTAGTATTAAGAATAAGCAAGAATGTATGTAATATGTTAAGAATGTATAAATAGAATGTAAAAGTAGATCTGTAGGAATACCACTGAATGGAGTTATTTAATATTTTTAAAGTTTATTTATAGTAAAGCGCACTTGAAGTGAAATATCACAAAACTGCGCTATATAAATGATTTGTTATTATTATTATGAACAAATCAATTAATTTAGTACCTGTTCGTGCTCTCTTGTGGCAAAAAAATCTACAGGAACATATATCTGACAGTCCGTATAAGGCAGTGGGTGGATCATGTACACAATACGCGATTCTCACAAACTATAGGAATGATAGTGCCAATATTTCAAAATTAATATAGTCAACGAACCCTTAAATACATTGTAACATTTATATTTAGCAAGGTGCCACACAAATTTAAAAACGATTGCTCTATGACGAAATTCTTACTGATGTTAAAGTATTGGCTTTTGGAAAGTAACCTATAAAAAAAATATATCGGTCTCCTTGTTAGCTTTAAAATTATTTATTTATTTATCCTCAATGTATAAAAACTGTACTGCTGTTTTTTTTCTCAATTTGTTTAATACTTGCTGATATTTTAATATTTTTATAATATTATTTAAATTGATATTATAAAATTCAATTCTAGTATCTCTATAACAAAACTGTCATGCTGTTTTAAATTTATTTTTAAATATTTTTTTCAACTTGTGTACATTGATCACAACATGCAAGCACCTATATTGTTCTAATTTTGCGCCACCTTTGTATGATGATTATTATTTATTGTTGTATAATATAATATTGTTGAATTAAACCCTCCTGACAAGCTACTTGCAGTGGCTTATCGGGTACAAGTTCCCATTATATGTAATTAAGATTGTAAAATAAATAAATAAAAAAGTACATGTATAATACAGTGTACGGTGATTTATAAAGTAGAGATATAAAAGGGAAAATAGAGAAAAATATAATAACAGTATGTAATACGTAAAGAATAGAAATGCAGAGTTATAAGTTGAAGGTTCACATAACCTCAAATATCTATGAATATACATACACCTATGATAAAATATATTCCGTAAATGGTTAGATCAATGACCTTGAATTTCAGTGAGTGTTAAAAGCCCTATCATTGCTTTTAATCCAATTTTTTACATAGTATTTGAATTCTTTTAGTGATACTAACAGGAAAAATGTTGAAAATTCTTGTCGCCCAGCACCTAAAATTCCGTTGCCCAAAAGTAGTATGAGTTACAGGAATTTGGAGTAAATCATTGTTAATATTTCTAGTAATGCGAGTCTTTAGTGTTAATGTTGGTTTGTATAAAGAAGAGTAAGAATTGTTTTAGCGTAAATCTGCCGAATGTCAAATACTCTCTTTAAATTCAGGATTGAATAGAGTTTGAAATTAGAGGTGGATTAAGGTTTTTTTATAAGCGTTTTCTGTACCTTTATGATTGAATCTAGTGAAGATGAAGTACCACCTCCTCATGATATGATACCATACTCAATAATAGATTAACAGACAGCAAAATAAATCATTTTCAAGTGTGGTAAGTAGAGAAAGTTTCGTATGCTTCAAAGTGCATGATTTTTCTTATTTTATTTCCGATGATTTGACTATGAAGATTCCATTTATGGTGTGGATGTTGAAAGGATTGAAGTGAATAAGATGTTTTAAATAATCTGTTTCACAATTCGCTTTATATTAATTAGTCAAAAATATTATTTATACCTATTATTATGTATTTTTTAGCTTAAATAAGTTTTTCCTGCGACATTTTAAATATTCATGTAAATAGATGTGTCAAAAATATGCTCATCTTAAAATAGTTCTCAACGTTTATGGGTGATTATAAAACAGAGCTATATTTTTTTTTACAGTTTATGTTTTATTTATTATGGTGGATTTTACAGATTGTTTTAACATTACATCTTCAGACATAGACGAAATACATTAAAAGCGCCACGTAAAGTGAGGAAACAAAACCTAACATTTATTTATGCATGCGAAAAAAACCAAAAAAAAATGGTTTCAATCATTTTCACATCGAATATTACGTCAGCGTTTGTTTTAGTCGGGAAAATGAAATGACTTTTAAAACTACCTTAAGTTAAACGTTTTGGTTTTTAAGATTTTACAGTCAAACTACCCAGCTACATCATAATTTATGTTTTGTTTTAATATGGTACGCCCCATAATATTTAATATATGTCCGTATCCTACACCCATTTTATCGAGCGTGCGAGGGTGCACTGAAATGAGAATGGCAATTTAGAACAGGATCAAGTTATGTGAAATGCTTCACCGGGAAAAGGTAGAGAAAGGAGCCCCTGTTTGAAATATCCACCGGAAGAGAGCTTTTTGCATCTTACGTTTCACAATCGGGCTACTTAAAGCTGAACCAAGCGCTTTCTCTGACATCGTATTTCACTTTTATGACTTATGCATAAGAAAAACACTGTCGGAGTCTGTTTGAGTGATGTATTTTACGTCGGACAAACTTTGTTGTAGTGGCGTATCAAAATAACTTGTTTTATCGAAGAAAACAATCACTTTGTAGCGTGACGTTATAATTTAAATGAATTTTTTGTTTTGTTTTTTTGTTTTATGCCACTTTTTTTATTTATATTAATGCATAATCGACCGATTTTGGATGAACTCAACCTTCGTACAACATACAAACTAAATTAACATACAGATATATATCATAATGAAGACAGTGAAAGTTGGGGAAAGAGACAGAATATGTGCGTAGAACAGGACAGAGCATCAGAGTGGTGGGGGTAGAAGGGTAGTTAGAGAGGTTAGGGAAGGGGAGAGGAAGAAAGGGAACATTCTAATCGTGTCATAATTTAACTTTGGGTTAAATCTTATTGTTTATTTAAAATAAGGCAATTATTATTTGTTATAATATGTAAAATATCAAAATCAAATATGCCGGTAATTAACATAAGAAGGCTCCTAGAGCACAGACAGTCAATGTAATTGATTATCTGTTCAAGAAAGTATTTCTACACTTTTGATCGATTTGCACACATACACGCCCAAAACACTCTTCCCTCGGTTTATGTTTCATAATCATGTAGAGAATAAGAACGTGCGAGACGGTTTCTTGATAAACAACGCATTACCTCTATCTCTGAAATACCAGAGACGACGACACTATGGAGAGAAATGGCGCACAACTTGCAATCGAATTGTATGACGTTTCAGAAAAAAAAAACTTATACATACCTCACATAAATGTAGAAAAAAATATGCAAGGCTATTTGTAGTTAACGCCGGTTCAAATTTACCTCGTGAATGCGACCCAAAAGATTAAATTTCCCCTTGAAAATGCTCTTCCAACAGCGGGTAAAATGGGTATTACCCTCACCTGGGATGTGACGGTTAATGAGAAGTTCACGCAACCACCGCGCTCACCACATCCTCCCTCACGCCACTCTCTCTCAGAAACTATGCGGTCTCAATTATGGTATACATCAGAACCTTCAAACGCGGAGGCCGCAAAATCAAAATATTGTTAATTTTTACATTCCACCTCAGTAATTAGATAGCGTATTGTTTCTCGGCTCGCTATAGTCTTTTCCTTGTTAGACAATAGTTCCTTCTATCCTGCTAAGACACCTCATCTATAGGTTTTGACAAAATTGTTATGTCAGAAGGTTTCCTATACCAGCCCTTTGATCGTGCCCTACCTCTGTCGGAGCAGAGTCCATCAGGGGGAGCTCTGACGTTTGTCGCCTCGTCCCATACCCAAAGATAACCGTGAAAGAGGAACCTCTACGATGGAACTTCTACAATGGTGGTTTAGCGCTTCATGAGTCGTACTTCCAGTTTTACAAATATTACGTCTATTAATGATATCAAACCTCCAATAAGATAAGAAACTCGGAGAAACAGAAAATTCAAGTGATCTCTCGTATAAATATTTAATTATTTATTTAAGTTTTTAATTCAGCAGAACTGGGTGGATAGTGCAAACCCAATCAGACATATTACATGAGGTATGCTACATAAAAAAAGTTAAATAGGAATTTTAAAAAAATAACATCTATAAAAATAAAAATAAATAAATATGGAAATGAACATAAAAAAAAAATAAAAAAGTAATATCCTAATAGTTAATAACATTAAATAAATTTAAATAAGTTAAGGGATCGCCTTTCAGGGTAGTAGCCGAATCAATATCTGATGCATACTACTGAATTAAGTGTAACTGAAAATAATTTTAAATAAATATCTTATATTTAAAGGTCATTAGACTCTCCAGTTAAAATTCAATATTTGTTCATTATTCAGAAGACAGTTTTTTTAAAATATTTTTCCACCTGACAATAATTTTTGGTGTTACTATTATTTTTCACCTTGAGTAGGCATGGTCGAACTGTTTGTCAAATTGCGTAAAATAAAAATGCCATCTGAATGCTGTAAAAAGCGGTCATTCTAATAATAGTCTTTAAAATAATAACATAAGGCATTTGAAAGTAGTTTATATTATGTGATTTTACACAACGATGACAAAATATAATTAATTGTTAAAATGTTAGACGACGATCAAGTGTAAAATTCACTATTTCGATTTTCTCGTACCACCGTATTAACAAATACTTATTTATCATCGTACTCTGAATGAAATGCGAATAATTTATTTAATCGTAGATTCACAATACTGCGTGCTTCAGAGTGATAATAATATATAATAATAACAGTGAGATTATTTATTTCAGTGAATTCAATTAGATTTTTTACTATAAGATTTTAAAATCATATTACATTTTCTGCGTCACAACAGTTGAAATCTGTTTACAAAATGTTTTATTTAAATCATCTTAAAAAATAAGATATTCTAGTCATCTAAAAAAATCCCTCTGGGGTAGAATAAAATAGATGTTAATTTTTATATTAAGCTGCCTTATAGAATGTCTAGTAAATACAGGTTTTTATATTCCATTTTGCGCATTATCACCCGTGGCAACATAGACAGACGATCAAGACGTAACGATTTCAATGATGACTTACCTTGTATAATAGAATGGTTCAGAGATAATAAGTGTTGTTTAATAATACGCACTCACTGTAATGCGTAATGACCAGGGACCTGGAAATTTATAAATAAAAAAATTCGTCGAAAAGGAAATTCGGTAACAAACGCGATAATTGCGAATTTTTCCATATTCGGGATGTTAGTGTAAATGATCAAAACTTAAATTGGAACTCCCAAGTTGAAAATGTAAGCAACAAATTAAAAAAAGTAACTCATTTTTTCAAAACAATAAGAAACATTTTAGATAAAGAACAACGAATTAAAATTTATTATGCCTTAGGCCAATCTCATCTTCAATATGGTCTTATCGGATGGGGAAGTTCATGCGATTCCACTATAAAACCAGTTATCATAGCTCAAAAGGCAATTTTGACAATTATTCTTAGAGTCCCCATCAGAACTCCTACAGACTACGTTTTTAACGCCCTGAATTTAGTGTCTCTGAAACAATTATATACAAAAAAAATTATTAAAATTTACACATTCAAAAATCAGAATAACTTTACACATACAAACTTGGATCGATTCACAAGATCCGAATTACAACTTACATTCCACCAACCTACAACAAGAACTCCCTTTGGACAAAGAAATTTGCAATATTTCTCCATAAAAGTATTTAACATCTTCCCTCTAGCAATAAAAACCATTAAAAAATTAACCGATTTGAAAAAAAGTATTAAGATATGGATTATGGACATGGGAAGGAAGAATATAGATATGATGTGGCAACCAAACAGGGTTTAACGGTCACGGCACGTTTTCTAATAATTTTTTAGAATTCTTATTAATCTTATTGCATTATCATATTCCTCTAGTAATATTTTAATATAATTACGAAATCTTACTAATTTTTTTTTATCAAACTTAAAATATACTTGACCAAATTCATATTCTTTATATAAAACCATGTTCAATGTGGCCTTAGAACGGGGTACCCCAGTAAGGTTACATTTTTTTGCGAATCTTTTGTTAAACTGTAAGAAATAAATAAATAACACGAATTTTCGTATTTTTTACGCGATATTCTGGTACTAAAAAAAGTAGGTAATATTACAACAAGGCTCCTCCTGGCGTTCCTGTTCAGTACTACTACAATGGCCTCTGTCCAATTCTCTCCTCTACCCAGCCTCTCCTTGTACATTCTCTAGATCTTCCCCAACTTTGTCCAGGCAGGCTAACTGGAAAGATTTAAAAAATATTCTTCAGGGCTATAAAAATTGTGTAAAAGCAGTAATTGTGTCCGTTAGAAAGTAAAGCAAAACAATCATTTCTTTGAATCGTGTAACTATTATTTGTAATCACATTGTTACCCACATTGAGTGCACGTTATCCGCACGTGTTAGAACACCGACAGTGGCGATTATTGTGGTCGTAAACTTCCGATCGTGGAGATTGGCGACTGCCTGTCAAGTGTTCCATTTCTCAATAGTTGATTGTCACATTTGTTGCCCTGTTGATTACCTGTACACTGTACTAATGTGCATTTTTGTTATGCCTGAGGTCGGCGATCAAATGGCCTATTATGGAAACCTGCCACCACCTAATTGGCCGAAGGTAGAAATATTGACTGGCCCGGAAATATTACTCCCAGGTGGCTACTGGATTGGCTCGGGTTTCTAGAAGAAAAACCTGGAGATTTAAAATATTCGTGTTAGTGTGAAAACTATTATAAGATGCTGTTTTTACTTTATCAAATTTTCAACATTGTAAATATTATGGATTCGATGTTTTAAATTATTTCCTTATCTTAGCAAACAAATCTGCAGTATTTATAACGTATACGCGGTGAAGGAATACTGCACTTGTTTTGCTAGAAATTAAAACGGAGATGTTTCATATAACTAGCGACTTTGATCCACTCAGCAAAAGTGCATAGCTAGGAGAAATTTGTATACAGTTGAAATTTTGTGTTTTTGTCATTTTTATGAGGAGTTGGTATACTCAACGGCTCGGCTGTCGATACATTTCACAGCTTTTGTATTTTTCTTATACAACATAAGACATGTCAATACCCAGAGTTGCTACTTTCTTCCTTTAAAATGACTTCATTCTGATAAAAAATTATACGAACAAGGTCATAATATTACATACATTTATCAGAGAATCAAACGGGGATTCTGTTGTATAAAATTATATTTCAGCACACCAATAACCCTATAAATAATATAAACAGACTAGAGCACACTTACAATACTCGTCTCAATTTTAATGAGGGATTAATGGTTTCTAAGCATACAAACAAATATGGACAAATAACTTTAGATCACATGATTTCTAGCAGTTGAAATATGTTACACACTGAAAAAAAAGTATACCTAACAATAAATAAATATATTGAAAACTTGGCTATCTAATGAAACTATTTGTATTAGATAATTAGAAAATACTATTTTATATACGATTTATTGTGGTCGTTTATTTATTTTTTTATTTTACATTTTTAGAAATATTTTTAGTAAGATTCTTGAGAAATATTTATTAATATACATGTATTTTACAAGCTTAACTGCAAATTTAGGATAAAGTTTTGAATAACCAGCTCCAGTTAGACAAACTACAAAAAAGTAGTTTATCGGGACTTTTTGCATTATATTTTTTGTAAAATGTCTTAAATTAATAAAAAAAATTAAAAATCATCAGTGATTAATTGGGTTCTGAGAGAATTCTGAGGTGGTGAATTTCAGTTTTTTATTTAAATAACTAGACATATTCAATAAATGATTAAAACGTTTGATAAACCCACTTTAACCCTGAAATGGAAGCGAGGGGTAAAATTTATTCTTACCAACTTCAAATTAATTTTTCATCGAAGTACCGAACGACCGCGCTGGCTTTATTCAATACATGCTTTTCTTGAATTCTTTTCTCAGCAATACATTTCTCTTCACAGTAGTAGGTTGGTTCTAGTAGATATTTTAAATATTTTTTTCACTGAAAAAAATTTACTTCTCATTGTATGGTGGGAAGTATTTACTGAAATTTACTGCTCGCTTCGAAATAATAAACGAGTGATTTAAGGATATTTAGGATCAATTTAATCAATAAAAATGATTTTTTTTTATGAGTGTTCCCAATATTTATTACATCAACGCCAAAGATCAATCAAAGAAAAATATTAAATTTAATATGGGATTAAATTTTATTTCTTGCTTCCATCGATGGGTTAAGGAAGAACGCTTTCATTCTAGGTTTATAGGCAAATATCTGCAAAAACTAAATATTTTAAATATTTGCGTTATTTGTTATAGATAGGAAGAACGCTTCCATTCTGGAGTTGAGACATTAGAACTTTAGAATGACACAGCATCTTGTGCACTCCTAATGGATGCAAACTTGAATAAGTACCATGAATAATGCAGCGAAAGCGTTGTTGTATTGCGTCTTCTGCATTTATAATGCAGTGCTAACGTGGCTCCGGGGAGACAGGGTGTCAGCTCCTGTTAATAAGCTTTCAAAGCTGGCAATTTGATAAACACAGTAAGAAGCCTTTTAGAGGGTGTAAGGTCTATAATTATATTGTATTTTAGCATGAATATTTATAAGTTATTGTTAAGTTCGACTACGACGGGCGTCAATCGTTTTGATAAGAAAGCTATAAATTTTTTTTAAAACTTATTTTACGCCGCACTTTGATTGAATGTGGGAGTGAGATCGTTCTTTGCTTCTTAGTGACAAAATGTTTTTATTTTTTTATTACGCCCCTGTGTGTCGATTTATGAAAGATAGATACCTAAGGTGGATTTTATATTCGATGTCTACCTTTTCTTCAAATAATAATTTAATTAATGTCTATTATTATTATTATCAAAATTTGAAAATTTTCTTAAAAAGTCATGCGATTTTTTACAATTTTAGTATCACTCTAAAAAAATACCATTATTAATAGTCGATACTTTACTTGGGGAGCAAGGTTCTTCCAACTTTTCTTTCTCCATCTCCTTTCCATTCATATAGCCTTACAATATGCCCGCACTGAGATTGCCATCGTCTCACTAGCTCAACTTGGCACTCTTGTGGAGTAATTGCATATTTGTTATTTAAATAAAACAAATAATGTACGAGCTAATCATTAGTTCATCTGATTCTCGCCCTTACTGGAGGTTTTTTATCAAAGATATACTCTTCACCAACCAGATTTCATCCCTGAACAACTCTTATCTGCAGAAGAATTGCACTCGTACAAGTGACGAAGTAATTGGTACATATTTTCTTCTTTAATGATTAAATGTTACAATGAGGTTTTCTAAATTAATAAAATAATTTGAAATTTTATTCAGTTAAAATTGTTTTATTTAACAATTTATTCATTTCAAATAATATTGCGGTACGTTCCAGAGTATTAGATACTGTCAGTATTGTCCCGGTGAAAAACCACCATTCAGAATCAAAATTTTGCTTGAAATGGCTTTAGCCGTGTTTGGTGGCCAGATCTGAAGAGCCGGGTACTTTCCTACCCTCCTTCTTGACGATATCCTTCTCCTCCTCAATACCATCAGCCTAACAGCATATTTAAATTGGGGATGACATTGTCTCACTGGCTATAGACGGTTGGGAGCAGTTGGGACTCTTGTATAGTATTACAAACAAAAAAAAGAATAAATGTATTTTTTTGTGTTTATTACTTTCAAAATATTACTACTGCAATGAATAGAAATGATTTTTGATTTTGGTGTAGGAGAAACATGTCAATAACAAAACGAATACATGGTTAAACATAACAAACAGGGCTATATATGGTAAGTAATGAATAATAAGTACTAGAAATTAAGTAGCATTAATAGATGTAAATATGACTTATACTTTAAAATTAGTTTTTTAATATGGATTGAATAACCACGATGACATTACGCAGCCTTACTTTACATCTTTAATGATGCGAAACCACCCCGTAAAACCTCCGTTTACCCTGACACATGCAACGCTTCCCTCGTACAGAGACGCGATTACCTGTATGAGATTCCTACTCATTAAATTACTAGCAACTCGGTCGTTTATTGGCACGTAAGCTGATACAGATACATACGCTTAACTCGTCTCTGTTCCGAGATGGATGAAAACTCACTTCATACTTCATACCCGAAGAGCACCCTCCATAGCTTGTTTCTATCAGCATGGTCGTATGCTTTTTGAAGTTCGATAAAATCACAATAGAATTTATTCAAGAATTAAAAACAGAATTTGCACCTCCCAAAAACTTGATGATCGTCAAGTTATTATTTTGCTGTCTCCCATACAAAAATTGAATTTCCGACTCAATTTCGGCTTCGGAATCCTCATGCATATTCATTTGTGATTCGGCGCACTATCCAGCCTCCTCGGCGCCCGTGACGGCGCCGGGGAAAGTCGCCCCCAGCTGTTTGGATTACCAACGCACGAGATGCCAGATTCGCTTGCCCAGCGGTTCCAAAATTAGGATCAGCGATGGTATTGCGAGGGGTTCGCTAACTCGTTTTGAAACTATTATTATTAAGTCGGTCTGTTTTCTCTTAAAGCACTCAGGCATTGTCCCATTATGCTATCTCCCATATTTCACGTTGTTCCTTTGTAGCAGAAAGTTCACCACGGTTGTCAAAGAGAGTTAAGCAATGCTTCCTGGTTCCACAGGTTACCCTTTAAAATGATTGTTCATCTTCTAAGGTACGTCACTTTGTAAATACACGTTGTATTTATTCTATGACGTATTTCCACTTATTCAATCAATTTTCTTGCTTTTTTGTATTTCTTTGGCATTTTTATTCACTTCTGTACATCGGTAATAAGAAAATCCAGTCCATTTTTTTGTATAAATTACAATAATAGTATTGAGCATTAATATTATCAAGATGTCCATATTGATAATTGGTTTGCTCATGAATATTCGAATTTCTGTTATTAATAATATATTTTTTTTATACCGAACTACATGAATAAAAAATTACTGTGCATTCACCGCTTTATTAATATATACATTTCAACATGTTTCAAAAGCGATGCTTTCCTCATCAGGAATATGTAGAATACAATAATATATAGAACAATAGTATTCTATATGTTCCTGATGAGGAAATCATCGCTTTTGAAACATGTTGATATGTATATATTAATAAAGTGGTGAATAAAAAGTAATTTTTAATTCATTTATTAATAATGACGCCACAAAGTGAATACCAATAGTTTGAAGAAATTGTAACAATTATAGAACTTGAAGTGACCCAAAGTCAGTTTAATTTTCACCAAACCCAAAAAATACATATTTAAAGTACAAAACAAACTCGACAAATAAAAATCTCCATACTAATCCAAAAACAGAATATACACGTGACGTCAGATGTTCCAAATGCTATGTAACTAGGAGTTTTGATGATATGATTATTTATTCACTTTTAAATAACTATTTATAAATTCTGCGTATAATTATATATATTACAAGTTATATATTCAGAATCGGCGTTTACTAATATATATGGATATATATTTTTAAAGTCATAATACTTTTCACTAGAGTTCCTTATACAAATTTAAAAAAAAAAAAAGTTAGTTAACAACAGGGACGTGTCCAAACCGGTAAAGACTTTATAAAACTAAGTAACAAGTGTGCATTGCAAAATAAACTGTTCAAAACAAAATATCATTATTATTGTTCTGTTTTAGTTTTTGCTATAGGCCACATTGATTGCGCTATCTCCCAAATTTTGCATTGTTCCTTTGACAGTATTCCATTTCCTCTAAGATAGTTTACCATGTTTGTTGAAAGGAGTTAAGCGATGTCTCCTGGTTCCATGGTATTGCTCCCATGGTGTTTGAGACTTATTTACATCAGAGAAATCAGAGCCATAGATGATTTAATGCTTTTTCATTGCTTCGAGAAGGTCTACAGCGATTGGTTGCTAACTACAGCGTAAGCCCGCAAAAAAATTAAATAACTTATTGCCAAATAAAAGTTCTTATTACGATTGTTAAAGTTCTGTACTCTAGTGTAACATATATAAATACAAAAGTGATGGTAGCAAATAAACCAGAATTTATTTTACATGTGAATTTGTCTGCTAGTTATACAGTTTAAGAACCACTGCAATAGGCTAATAATGGACTAGTGGTAAGGCCACGCTTCTAGGCGTCGCAACGCGACGTGTTGGTTTTACTATACGGGGTGTAACACTGGGGAGTTTACAAAGACGAACGATTATTGAATAATAATAATAATCGGATGATTTTTATAGCGCCGTTTTTGTGAAAAATCATCTCAAGGGCGCTGTACAAATATTACTTCCAATTCTTATATTATTCTTATATTACATCTATTCTACGATAAAATTTTTTTTACATTTATTTTCTCTTTTTGGACAGGCTATCATTACACATTATTTATAGACCATATAAATAGATGCAGTTAAATTATCAAAACTAAATACGGCTTGGTCTAAGGTCTTAGCTTTTCATACATGTTAAATTGAAAAAAAAAGAAGCTAACTGTATTTATTCCTTACGAAATATTGCAAGACGCTAACACAAATGATAGAGTGATTGTATCCATTATATTCAAGAATGTATTTAAGCTAAGACAATGAATTATTATCCATATATTTTTAGGATAAATAACACAGAATACTCTTAAAAGGGGTGAGCGGCGGAGGAGGATGGTGGCCGGGGGGGACTGATCCATAGGGCCCTCAAAATCTTCTTTTTCTTGGTGACGCCCCTGGGCGGCGTGACGGGACGGTTGGTGATGGTCTGCATGTCCGCCAGGTAGCGCTTGTCGGCCGGCTTCAAGATCTGGAAGGAGCACTTCAGCGTATCGTCCACTGACATCATTGCTCCAGTAGTTGGGCGCCGAGAAGTGGGTGACCAGTTGCCTATTGGCAAATACCCGTCCTCTACCACCTGATGCACCCGGCAGATCAAGTCAAAGTCGTGCTTGTTGAGGAACTTGGCCACTATCTCAATGACGAATATGGGTTTTAACCAGTCAACCCCGAGAAAAAATCGTCATTACTCGCAGAGGACAGTTATGAGATTAATAATATCTCTACACTAAGTAAAATTAAAGTTCTTAGCTAAATAAAATTTAAAAAAAAAATTATGTTTTATTTCTTCTGGTTGTAGATTACATCGTAAAGCGCAGTGCACAACCGTTATTTTAAAGTGTTAGAATAATTAATCAAACACCTAATAAATACCTTAAATGTTGCACCCTCTTCGGGCTGCATCCCTGAGTTTCGTCGTCGGCTTATAAAGCTGCGTGATATGTATCTCAATCTTATCAATATTACTAAGTAATATTATCTTTTTTTATTACTCAATTTAAAACGAATTTTTTCCGCATAGCACCAACCAGTACCTATCAAACACATATACATAATTGTTTACTCTATAACATTTGTTTTTCTCATCTCTTCATAAGTATTTAACTATTTTACCATACTCAAATTTTCTGGTTTACACAATTGTTTTTTTCTTTGATATTCTTTGTATCTTTTTATACTTAATTATCATACTTTTTTCTAGATGTATTATATTACCATACTATGTAAATACTAGCTTTTTTCTTTCTATTTTTGTCTAATGGTACTTAATATGAACTAAACTTATCAATTCGACTGTCCTAAAACGGGAAAAAATCTTACAGTTTTAGCAGAAAGACGTCTAGTTGGTTGCTCCAGAAAAAAAATTGTCAATACGGTTTTATTGGTGCCTATGCCTTAATGACCTACTTACCTAATTAATCTAATCACCCCCTTGAAGGTACTTATATCTTTAGCAGTGATTCCTCCGCATTCATCTAGTATGCAGGACGCCCCCTAGTTTCAACCCCGAAGCTTACTTAATCTAGTCACTTTCTGCCAATCGAATCACTGCCAGTTTGCGTATAGGCTCATCTCTAGCGATGTTTGCTCTAATAAACCGGCTTCTGGGGAAGTGTAGATTCAATTCGAGGCTCTTCTGATTCCAGGTAAAATCGTTTTCAATATATTTTAATTTGCGTCAATATTACTTGACACCTGTAGAGCCATTTTGTTAAGATTAAACATATTTACAATCAACGACTCAATACCCAGGCCTTACAGCATCCATGTACAAATTTATTGAATAAACAATCCTTAGATATCTACATACAGTGGTTTCAAAATTAATTGGGATAACATTTTTTGCTTGTATACAATAATTAATTAATTTTCAAAATTAATTAATTATTAAATGCTAATTAAAAAGTGCGTTATATGAAAACCTCTAATTTTGTTTCATCTTTATTTCATGTTTGCTTTTATAAGTTAACGAATAATATGTTTTATTCATTTCATCGCCAAGAAACCAAAGTTTAAAAAAAATGCTAAAATTAGTTTTCCTCCTATGGTGCAATTCTACGGCGATTTTCTTGAACATTTAAACATACTTATTTGGCCGAAACCAAAGAATGTTTGATGTTATTAAGATGATTGGTACGGGACGAGGTCTTGTTGAAAAATCCCATTTTACAGGGATTACGATGATTGTCAGAAACGGCATACTCATCAGAATTTCTTCATAATTGATGGTGTTCATCATGCAGTATACAGGCCTTAGGTTTCAAGGACCAAATACCGCCAAAACATCCCTTTGGGAGAGAGTGTACACGAAAGCGAGTTTTAAGAGAAATGTATTTTATGACAAGATTAACTAACTAACCATCACGCCGTTTCCCCGCAGGGGTAGGCAGAGAGGACGGACCGCCAAACAACTCGATCTTGGCATACACTTCTTGCTTCATTCACTTTCGTACAACGTCTCATACATTCTCTTCTGTTATTCCGACTTCTGACATGGCCCGACTCAAGTATTTGATTCACTTGAACGTGCCACGTCTTCCTTGGACGTCCCCGGCTTCTTCCATTCACATTCGCGTCATATATTCTCCTTACACTCCTTTATTCATTCATTCGCTCTACATGCCCAAACCATCAAAGCGTCCTTTTCTTAATCTTGCTCAATACGCTTACATCAGCCTTGCATTCTTTACGAATCTCAAAATTTTTCACACGATCATACATGGTTTTACCACACATTCGTCTCAGAGATCTCATTTCTTCAACATTCAGTCTACTTTAATCCCTCCTCTGCCAGTTCCATGCCTCACTGCCATACATCAGAGTTGGTATTAGCACTCCATTGTGGACTGCTAGCTTCGCTTCTTTGGAGAACTTTTTGTTTGCGCCAACCGCGTTCAATCCTCCGTTAATGGAGTTTCCTGCATTCACCCTTCTTTCAATATCACTATCAGTCTTTCCATCTCTCGTAAACATACTTCCCAAATACACAAATTTGTCTACCTGCTCCAAATATGACAAGATGATAAAGATTAATTTATGATATTAACAGCCGTTCTCCCCAACTTTTCGAATGATCAATCTGAGCCACCGATCAGCCAAGTGTTTTGTTAAGTATTCGCTCTATTTGACTGTCTCCGAACATTTTTTATCTTTGAACTTCCTTAATTGTCTATGAAGGACTCGCCCACTTCTAAGGAAAATATAATTGTACCCCCACACGTTCATAGTCAACAAAATGACATTAAAGTAAAAACTTTCAATGTTAAATTAACATAGACGAGTTAATTTTGTATTTATTTTGAATACATATTATTTGTCTTAAATATTGTAATACAAACACCAACATTTTATATTTAAAAACGTGTATGTTAAAAATAAAGTGTTAGCTTGACTTTTACTAAAATGCCGCGAAAACGGAAGTAGACTTTTTTGACGTTTGTCTTTCGTGCGTTCTTTCAATTTTCAATCAATAATTGTCAATAATATTTTCATCGTCGCTGTCTTCATATTCGCTGCCCATAAACGCTATTGGTATTACATTAAAAATATCTTCATTTTCGCTCTCCGTATTCAAAATTGTCAATTCACAATAGGTACAAAAAATAGTTCGCGAAACGAATGACGTTTGACCATAGATATCTATGACATTTGACGTTTACGCTGTCATTTGATACTCTGTTGACACATTTTATAACTAATCTTTTACTGATGAGAACTTTAATCCACAAAAATCGATAACTTAAGATGATCGTAAGTTTGACTGAGAATTTCGTTGGGAAATGCGAATTTGTGCATTTGAACAGTGCTGAGGCAAAATTTCAGCTAAGCAATTCCTCAGTAAGATTGGGAAGAACGGCCATAAGTCATTTTTATTGATATTTTATGAAAAATTCAGAAAAGGTTATATACTCGTATTGCAATTATTTTAGAAGTTGAAAATTGTTAATAAATTATCATTGGCCAAATATTGTAATATAATATGGTAAGATATTCTCCCGAAAAATTTATTCTCAATTACGGTCAATGTGGAGAATTGTAAGTTAAGTTTTGTATCAGATTGGTGAAATATTGCAAAAAAATTATAATACATATAAATATTTTTCTGTTCATTTTGAAAACATTTTGGGTATTTGGAAATTCACTTTTTCCATTTGAACAATGATTATTTTTATCTATGCCATAATTACAATTTAAACACATATATATGTTTTAACCCACTTCAATTTAATATGATGATCTAAAAGTTTCGGAAGAACCATTCCTTCATCAGGACTATATTAAAACTAACATAAGATACAGAATAATGATAGATATACATGAATATTTAGGTGTTGGAGTGGGAGACGACTAAAGGGGAAGAGGTAATTACTGGTCTTTCAGGAGGAACCGAGCGGTTCACTGGAAAAATATCTTTAATAATTAGTGATGGGCCGAGTACTCGTTTAATACTCGATACTCGGCGTAATCGGCGATTTTTTATTACTCGTACTCGGCCGAATAACTCGGTTTAAATGACGAGTATACTCGGTTTAACTAAAGTATCATAATATTTTGGGAAATATAATGAAAACACGAGGGTTAAAAAGTTGCGTTTATTAAAATTGAATTTAAGCAATTAATATTTAAAATTTAGCAAAGGCAAGTTGTGATGTAAGAATGCAAGACTCTAGGCACGTTCCGGTAACAGCCTGTTCCCTTTTTCTTCATAGACGTTACCTGGTTCTGAAAATAAACGTTCGCTATACACAGTGCTTGCAGGTGCACATAAAAACACCATTGCTAAATTTGCTATCTTGTTTTACGTCTTGCACACCACTCGAAAGAACTCTTATCTATTGACAACAATCCTTCGTTTACATATCGATCCAAATCTAGAGCGATGGGGCTTTTAGGATCGTCGCGCTCCGGTGGCTGGGTAGAAGCAAGTTCTTCAAAGCAATTCCAAAATGATGCATGAGCGTTTTGTGATTATCTTAATTTGTTAAGGTTAAAATTAGATTCGTTTTCTTCACTTCTGCTGGCACTCTCTGGAACGTCGCTTCTTTCAATGGATTCTAAAAATAGGATCTTCCTGATCAATTCGCATTTCTCTGGATTAAAAAATCTCATTCTGAATCTGGGGTCCAGTAAAGTCCAAGTCCAAACAGTAATATGTATCACCCTTTAAACCTTGGAAGCGATCCTTAAATTCATCCTTAAGCTTTTGTTGCATATCCGTTATGTATGGGCAGATCGGATCTAATATGAAAGTCGAATCGTGGGCGTTTCTAAGAACGCTCCGGTATTGCTGGCACACTAAGGGTTTAGAAGACTGAAAGCAGCTGGCGTTAACACATAAATAATATAGGAAAAACCGAACACACCAGTCGACAGTAGAGTGCTGATACTATCCCTGGTGTACGGTAGTGAAACATTTAACTAGCAGAGGAAGGATGAAATTCCAGACTGAATGCTGTAGAAATTAGTTCCCTGATGCGTGCGTGCTATAAAACCATAGCTGATCATGTGAAAAATATGAAGATTCGGAAATAATGTAAGGATCGACCCGAGTTTATAGTATTTTGAACCTTTAAAAATGCTCCTAACAAACTAAAACACATTTTATTCACCTGGTAACAACAGAACAGAAGTTTTTTCTTTGAACTTGTGTGTTGCCAAAATAATTCTGATTTTAAATTTCATATTAGTATATTGATTTAGAGGAAAACGTAACATTTTATTTAATTTTCATTCTGAAGGGCACCTATTTAGCTTTATGATAAATAAACTATAGAAATATCTTTGATTTAAAAAAAAAATTAATATGAGTGAGAATATGTCTTTTCTCTAAAGATATGTAGCTATTCTGGTAAGCTGCTTATGCTGTGTACACATAATTTTAATAAATACATATACGCTTTTTGGGTAAGAGTACTAATTATAAAAATATAATTTTTCCAAACAACAATGAGTAATTACTCTCAGCTAGGATATCGCGCGCAAAACCTCATTTTACCTTTGGCACGCGAGAGGGGAGTTTAGTACATTAATTTTACTTTCAATATCTCTATCAGTCTTTCCACCTCTCTTGAACATGCTTCCCAAATACACAAACTTATATACGAGTACCTGCCACAAGTATTCAACATTCACAAATATATTGCACACTGTTTTTAGACTATCTCTATTTCAAAACCACTGATTTCAGGCTTTCAGGCTTTCAAGCAGATATATACGAGATGCTGTTATTACAGTAGATCTCCCATATTTTTAGAAAAGAGCACCACTCCATAATACAAAAAAGGAAACATACTTTCGTAATGATTATTTTTACACCCAAGCCCATATTCAATTCCTGCACACAATTATTTACGTATAGAATGAATAACCACGGTAATATTATGCATCCTTGCTTAACACCTCTTATGATGTCAAACCTCCCCGTAAAACCGCTTTTTCCCAACACATGCAACGTTTATCTCGTACAGTGACTCAATTGCCTGTATGAGATTCGTACTCACTCCATAGTCGGACAACACCTTCCATAGCTTTGTTTAACTCGGTCGTATGCTTTTTGTTGATCGGCAAAGGCTTAGAAACTTTTTGCCAGAATATTTTTTTGTGAGCAAACGCAATGAGAAAATCTGCACCCCCTCTGCCCATGAAAGTACCTTGCACATCTCAAATAAACTCTTTATATTTATAGTCCGCTAGAATCATTAATTTTATTATTACATATAACTTTCCAATGAACAAAAATATAAAGTAACCTATTCTTTAAAGAATTTTATGAGAGATATTATAATATTATTTTTACTTATTCCAAACCAAAGTGCTTCTATTACCCGACTGAGTAAATATGCGTTTTTCGAAATATTTCAGAAATCTTTTGATTCCTTATTCATACTTTTTTTTCTTACTTTACCATTTTTCCATCGAAGCAGTTTCCTCTTTTTACTTTATTCTGTATTCTGACATTGGAATGGAGTTCATGATTTTTTTTTATCGTATTATTAATTTAAGAATTTTCTTAGTTTTTTCAAAGTTGCTCATATCGGTATAATATTGGTGACAACTTTGATCACTTGATTTATCAAAGGTTATCAATTAATTGATTGTCTCAATCAAATGGATTCAGATCAATTAATATTTTTTTCATGTTTTCCAGTGTACACCAATGTATTATATAGATTAGAGATGTAGAATACATCATGGTATGTGAAAAACTGTAATAAATACACAAAAAAAGATTAGGAGAAATGAATAGTATAACAGAAGTGAAAGGTTGAAGGGAAAAGTATAAAAAGTCATGAGGGCAGTTTTACAACTAGTTTGTGAATTGCGTTACTAAGCTCTCTGTAAGTGACATTGAAAATTTCAACGGTCAATGCAGCATCGTTGAACAGTTGAGTGGCTCTGCTGATTGGTGTGTTCTGGTAAGCAGAAGTTTTTCGCTTTCGGAGCAAAAAATATTGCATGGGATTTCCCACGCGTATACTTGTTAGGAACGTATAAGTTCACCTATTTAAAAATAGATGGATTACATATTACGGTTCCAAAGCTATATTATATGTAACATATGACATATCAGCCACCTGAAAGACATCTTTAGTTCGGCGGGGAAGATTCTTTCAGTATCGCCCAGTTCAAAACCACCAAGATACGGAATCTAATTGTTGCCCGAATAGCTTCATCCATGTTTAGTGACTGGTTACAAATAGCCAGGCTCTTTCTCTTCCCTTTCCCCACTTCCAAAAGCGTTAAAACTCTCAAATGAGTATGTCATAGTGACCCAGGCTCTGTGTAGTTGGAACCGATGTGTGATTTTTTTTACATATTAATAATATAGATCTACCAAAAATATGTTTTAAAGGTATATATGAACATAGAATATTTTCTCTTAAGAACCAGTAATACCCACTTAGTAAAAATGGTTCAACGATAAATCTAAGATCTTAATGTTTGGCCTCCCCAGATATTGCAGCGCTCCCAGTATGTTTACAGAGGGGCGAATTTCCGGTTTTGCAACCCTTATAGGATCCAGGGTGGCTGGAATGGGGAAAAGAATAGACAGTTCGGTAATATCCTCATCATGGAGGCCCGTCTCCCTGTATTTGTTCGATATATTATATTTGAACCTACTTTGATGTGTTTTGAACCTGTTTATTATAACTAACTTTATATGTAAAAGCCCATATAGGGCGTATATTATACAATAAATAAATAGTGGAGAAAGATATTGGCCCCTCACAATACAAATCCCGCAGTACCCTAAAAGCTTTATTTTCATCTACTTATTTTTTTTAATTCTTTTGTTTTATGTGTCATGTATCATTCACGTACAATACTAACTTATTATTATTTAATTTTTTTTAACTTTTGTATTTATTTTGTCTATTTTTACAACTATTTTTATTTTGTATGGAATGTGTTAGACAGCACTAACCTCCCCACATACTGTAATAAACATTTATTATTATTATCATTGGAGAAAACTAAAAAAATCCTTCATATTTGTTTTTTCTTATACCAATATTGATTCTACAAATCGTGTTTTCCTATAAAACTTTTTCCTCGCTGTCTCTTTTTATAAACCTTTTATGAAAATTTTGATGGGAAACCCTTTTCCGGAATAAAAAGGCAAGTTTAGGTATAATTTTCTTCAACCCTTATCAAAGCCCATTAGTAGTTTTAATACAAGACTCGTCTCAGTAATTCATTCAGGATAGTGGAGAGAACTTGAGTCGTTTTAGAGAAATATATGTAAATTATTTGAATACTATCTATTTATTAGTGAGCTGAAACCTGAGCACGTATTACGACCATACATTAATATATTTCATATATTCTAACATCTTCGCAGTATCTAATGCGTTTATTTTCAAAATAAAAGCAATTGGAAAAAGATTATAAAAATAATAATATTGGGTTAGGTAATTCATCAAAGTTAATTTCCAGTGACACTTCTAACATATCATATTATAAAATACACATTACACGTAGCTACCTAAAAGGATAATTTAAAATTAAAAAAATATCAGTCGCGTCTGGGAGCGAAATCTTTTTATTTTCTGTTGTTTTTTCCGGTTTCATGTTTCATTTAGGTTATGTTAATATTATTGTGTTCAATGATTAAATATTACAATGAGGCTTTTGAATCTCAATAAATAATTAAGGATAATTTTTAGGCTACGTTTTAAAAAAATGTTTCAGATTGGTAGATGGTGTCAGTGTCGCCCTGGTGATAGAACGCCATTCAGAATCGAAACGTTGCTTGAAATGACTTCAGCCGTTTTTGTTGACCAGATCTGAATAGCCAGATACTCCTCCACATTCCTTCTTCCTCGTCTCCTTCCTTTCCTCAATAACTTCAGCCTCACAACATACCCCGATTGGGACGGTTGAGAGCAGTTCGGACTCTTGTGTGGAATCAAATAACAAATGCAAACGTATTCAAAATTTTGAACATTTTATTTTTATAACAAATATTATTATGAAAAGAATGTACCGACTTTTTAAAGTTATGGACCTTAGTTTTTCAGCCTGACACCTGTTTCGCCTTCCAAAGACAAAAAGGAAAAAAAATCTTCTTTAAACGTATAAATCCGCGTCGTCTTTGGAACTCGGTTAAGACAGTTGTTGCCGATGTTCGTGCACAAAATACAATTGACATCGCTCCGGATATCTTTTCCAAGTTTTTTCTCGAAAAAATTGAGTCCACACGCGCCCTAACAATCGCCACCCCACCGCCATCTTTTACAAAAAACAATGGCAGAACCTTATCTGCCTTCAAATCTATATCCCTCGAAGAAGTAAGGAAGTTAATACTCGCTCCATCGAATAAACAGTGTGCACTTGATCCTATACCAACATGGTTACTAAAGAAGTGTTGCAATGAAATAGATCCTGTAATAGTTGCTAGAAATCTGTAAATTTCTTGTTCAACTCTTTAATAAGTCATTTAACATTGGCGATTTCCCAAAACCACTGAAATAAGCTGTTTTAACTCCTTTATTAAAAAAAATGATCGCTGAAGATCTTTTAAATTACCGACCCGTTTAAAATCTTCCATTTATAACTAAAATCTAAGAAAAAATTACTGCTTCAAAGATAATATGTCACATAAATTCAAATAAATTGTTAAGTAAATATCAATCTGCATACAGAAGGTTCTACTCAACGGAAACTGGATTACTACCCGTTTTGTTGGATATAACTCTTGCCATAGAGTCGGGTAAGCTGGCACTTCTTTCAGTCTTAGACATGAGTGCCGCTTTTGATACTATTAACCACGATTTTCTTATCACACGTTTAGAAGAATCCTTTTTTGTGTTATGTCTAGATTACTGCAACGAAATATATGCAAGTCTCCCCAAATACCAATTTAATAAATTGCAACCAGTATTCAATGCTGCAGCAAGACTCATCACCGGCGTATCTAAATATTCTCACATTTCAGAGCATCTCAAAAATCTCCACTGGCTCAAATGTCCCGAAAGAATCCAGTTCAAGCTCTGCTGGATGATATTTAAGTAACATAACAGAATGGCTCCAGCTTACTTATCAGAACTGTGTATTCCTGAAAATACCAATTCACCGGAGCCCACCCTTAGGTCAGCAGCGTCATCAGCTATCGGGAGGTTAAACAAACCAAATCGCACACCTAATACTAAGTTTGGTGATAAAACAATAACTTCGTTTACATCACTTTTATTTTATACTTTTGCCGATCGGGTATCGCTACTACCGTAGCTTCTTCAGGGCAGTATACAACTAAACTATGAACTAAGATGCACATGTGTTATAGATTGATACAAACAGACGAGTGAAGGGCCAAGGGTGGGAGATCAGCAGGTACCTGCTGACCGGGAAGGGTGTGTACTTTGTTTTTTGGGAATAATTTAAGGATTGGACTTTTATTAAAATTTATTTGATTATTTATGAGTCCTACTATTAGTGTTTTTGGCTTTCCTTATTTCTAATGCTTCTTAGTTATCTAGTCGAATGCCGGTTCCATTTTTATGCACACATTCAATAAAAATAGAGGACTAGTTTACATGTCGATCGCGGGGATCTTTGAAACTCTCAAATTTCTATATTAAATTACACACATGTAAACCGTATAAATCGTGATTACGACAACGGAAATTTTAAAATATTTCAACTATCCAAGCATACAAAAATCTTTGCCAAAAATACTCAAAAACAAAACGCCTTTCGCTCCTCAATCATAATACCAGAGCAAAGCAACTAGACAATACAAAGTGTAATAATAATTTTAAGATGAAACATTATACAAGAAACTCCCATTTGTATTTTTCATTATACAAACAAACTTAAAACCTATTTTATGTCTAATTAAATCATTATTATATTTGAAGCAGGTTTTAGATTCTTACTTTTTTAATAATAATAAAAACTAACAAGAAAAAGACGTGCTTATATGCTTATTTACTTCACGATATTTACTTTTAAAAGTTCTTAATATGAGGGCTGTAGTCCTATTAGAAAAGCAGACATAATAAAGAATACGTAATAGTTAAATAAATTATTATTATCACTGATACGTAAGCAAACTTCTTGAATTAATATATTATAATTTCGCTTAGTTCAAATAACCAATAACCTAAAAAAACCCGTCCGATTTATGACTAAGTACTATCGGACGAGAGGCATACATAGATCCGGACCGTGCGGCGATTTAAAAAAAAATAAACAAACCCTTCCCCCCTTCCTCTCTTCACCCGCGAGAGAAATGTTTTCCATTGATTTCGAAAGATAAAAACATTCTATGCGCACAAAGAAATGTGTATGGTATCGCACCTTTGTTTTGTTTTTTTGTGTAAATGTTTTCAAAAAACAGTCGCAGGAGACGCGGCTTCATGCGTGGCGCAACGACGCAACGATCTGCGCACGTAAAAAATACATGATCGAGTAATGGCTCCTTTTTTCTACATAATGATACTAAAGTTAAGCGCGTTGGTAGTACCGTTGCAAAGATATATGCGATATTAGGGTAACATGTTTTCGTTACACGTGGTTTTAGAAAACAACCTCCTACTAACCGAAATTAAAGATGTTTCACTTCAAAATAATCTCAAGAGATCTCTTCAAATATTAGTTTCTAAGCTATCTAATTGTGAATAATCAGATACAGAAACATACTTACCTGGCAGGTCTCTTCAGTTAAACACTGTATTAAATATACCGTAAACATACCATAAACACACTGTAATATTTATTAAAGGCAATAAAGACACACTTTAGATATTTTAGAAGCACTTGAAATTAGAAAATCCCTAAATATTATTTCTAATATATTGAATAACCAAGTAAATTTATCATATAATCCTGTTCTAGATATTTTTCGAGTAAACCCCTCGGTTCTTCCAGAGAAACCGCTCTTTACCCCTTCCCCTCAGATCGCCTCCCACTCCAACACCTAAATATTGATGTGTATCTCTCATTATTTTGTATCTTAGTTTAGTTTTAATATAGTCCCGTTAAAAATGGTACTTCTGAAACCGTTCGATCATAATATTGAAGTGGTTTGAAACAAATGTATGTATTTATATTATAAACACAGTTTTTTATTAGGAAGTTTAAGCTTGGAGTTCAGATTGTAAGCCATTAGTAAAATATAACAGGAGAAAATTCAGAGATTGCAATTATACTCTAAATAAATCATACCGTTTCATAAATCGTCATTTCATCATTCAGCCCAACCGAACGCCAAAGCTTGGGCTATTTCAATTAAATGCAAGCTATAAATCAGCCGGAGCCGTTGGCGTAGCGATCTCTGTCTTGTTTGGTTCTCACGTGATAAATCTCAATCCCACGTATAATACATAATACAGCATCTTGGCACAGTGGAAGATGCGCTGCAGGTCATAAAGTGCCCACTTCATGAGAGAGGTGGATCTTCCATATTTCACGGGACCGCGGGACCTGGCTTACCGGGTGACACCTGAACACCTAGAAATGATAACGGACTTAAACGAATTCCTACCTGGCGCATTGTACCTATGTGTGCTCATGGATTTCCTGGTTCTAGACTTCTAGAGAATATCAACATCTCTTTATACTATCCGATTTAGTCAGACAACTGGATTAAAAAATGTGAAGACAAAAATATCTTCTTATCATTTTTTACGGTAAAATGTACATTTAATAGATTTATAGAATTGATGTTCCCGGCTGAAAATAATTTCCTCGGCAATGACATTGAAAAGAGGGAAAAAACGCGTATAGAATTTATATCTCCGTCAGAGAGCGTTTTCGTGTTCATGAAAACAGGTTTGCTCCTTTGAAGGTTAAAAATCATCATTTAAATAAGGGTAAATCCAGGAGGAACGACACCTATTTTGAAAGAAAGGTCAATAAAATCGATATTGTAATTAAACACAGTGAATTATTTTATATTATAAGTGTGCATTAATCCACTACCGAAAACAATAAAAATTAAATTTCTCATGAATAATATTAAAAAATATTAAAATGCATGATGAAAAAGTGGCGTCTCTCCTCCAACGGGTGGGTAAGATGCCACGCCTCGGAGGTGATATGTCAGAGGACTTATTTTTCTTAATGACAATTTTGTCGCTAAAATTTTACCTCCCAAAGTTGCTGCAATTCCGGAGGTACTTGGTGCACGTCTTATGGAGTTATTTTAGGGAAAAATACCATGAAATTTAGCAGATGCTTGCTCCATTTTTTATCACTAAATAATTTTTCCAACATTCAACGCACAAGTTGAAATCCCTTCTATGGACCTTGAAGATATCTGGTGAGAAGACGATGTAACCAAATTTCAAATTTTGGGTGCACCCTTCATCGATATGTTTTTACGCGCCTTAAATTTTAAAGGGATGTCAACATATATACTTTTTGCTTACGTCTAACAGTTGCTTTTGACAGTATCGGAATTGGTCGCATTATCAACTATATTTGATGGAATTTCTTTCTCTATCACAATTGTAAGCCGAGATTGAACAGATTTTGATCCGCCACGTGTAGATGGAGAATAAGAGCTTCGGTGGAAGGATCTGGAGGGATATTCATACTGGAGTCAACTTGTCAAGGTTCGAATAGAAATTTTTTTATTTTTTTATTTTATTTTATTAAATGGAGTTCTACGAATCAAACACAAAAACAATTAAGAAATTCCATATTTTAAATCCTTCTCGTGCTTTAATATGCTCCATTTGGTTATTTTTTCTATTGCCACTACCAGATTCTCTTCATTCCTCCCCTGATAACGTTGTTTCTTCTTATGTACTTCCTCGGCATCTTATAATAATTAAAAAATAATAACGTAGGATGATAAAAACAAATTTTACTCAGTATGGGATCTCTCCTCATATTGTGTTAGATATTTAATCCTTAAATAGAAAATATATCACCAAAACAAAAATCTTTAAATTAAACTTTATTAAAAGTAAAAATGGTAACTTACTTCATTATATCTCCGCTACGCTCGCAATCAGCACCAGTATGTCAAAGACGTAAAACTATGGCGTTATTTATCGGGTGAAATCTTCATCAACGGATTGTGAATTCCACGAACGCTTACAGCCGGGTAGGCAGTGACTTATCTTCAACTCCGGAACCTCTATCGAATGGTTTTTGAAAAATCATCGTATCTTCATCACATTCAAAGTGATTACGAGTGTGGAGTCTCTTTTCCCGTGGCATCTCTCCTGGATTTAGCAATTATTGTAGTCGGGTTTTGAACCATTTATTTCGACAGGGTGCCCCCAGGTTGCACCATCTTACGCTATTTCTGAAGCTTCGGTCCATTTCCTTCCAATCTTCTCCTTAGCTTCCACGTTTTTGTTTTACCCAGCAATTGTTAAAACATCTTCCCATTGAAACTACAGATTTTATTTTTGGTATTTCGCTCTTCTGAATCAACTTCATACGTACAAAAACATGTTTTCTCAGGATATGAGAAAAACTGTCTATTTTCCATATATTAAAGCTTTTTTTTTAATACATATTACATTTTTAAAATTTTTATTTATTAATCGTATTTTAAGTGACATTCATTTTAAAATGATGTGCGTAAAGAATGTATTAGATAAAGTAATAATTAAATGAAAAAGAATTGCTGTGTAAAAAAAATGAAAAAAATAAGTAAAATAGATAGTTTTTTTCATCTGAGATAACACATTTTTGCAATTACGCGGTTGAGTCACAACAGCAATAGTTTATTTATTCTGTTGTCATTCTGAACCTTTCCAAAACACCAAAACAAAATATTTGAATTATTTCTCTAAATACTAACATTTTTAATCCAGTTATTATACTTTTTTTTAAAAATAATAATACCAAAGTATTAATGTATCATGATATAACGCTACGATACGTAACTGAAGTTTAATCAGCAATAAAAACGTTTAATTGAGTGCTTAGCTTTGATACAATAAATTGCGAACCCTCTCGGCGCTTCGCAAAGTAGTAAGTTGTTTATTGCCTTGTTTAATTGATTGACGTAATTCCTCCTTAAATATTCATTAAATTCACGGAACAGGTAGTGTTTTCGTGGGTAAAAGTTCCCAAACAACATTATTAGCCTTAATCAGAGAATGATTGGCGTGGATTTAATTAAATTGCCAAGAAACAAAGTGGGATAAACACGTTTTTTCGTTTATGAATTGGAAAAGTTTTTTAATCTGTCTCTATGAAATCTTTATGATGAGTATTTATATCCATCTGGGGATCTAATACAAAAGTGGAAGAAGACGTTGCGCCTCACACCTTTGCAACTTACTTGACTGCTACGAGTGCAGTTCCGCAAGATTAAATCTTGGGTATGAAAAAAAAATTACAATTTACTATCAACAGAATGTAAGTGTCCAAACCAATCGTCTTTAAACATAAAAAAAAGGTTGTAAAAAAACTGCATAAAAATAACCATTTCCTGTTATATTGTATATTTTCCCCATTTTCCCTTCTTTCATTTTATTTTCTTATTTAACTAATCTTCAACATAAACAACTTAATACAAATATGGTTATTTCTCTCAACAAAAAAATTATTAATGAACAAAAGTTTTACATTTCGTTTTATCTGGTTTTCTTTTACAATCTTATTAGTATTTTACAGTTATCACTTTAAAGTAAAAACTCGCTTAAGGTGTAAACTTGTAAAGATATAGATATAAGGAATATTGATATATATGTATGTACTCGTATATGCGAAAACATTCATAAAAATATAAAAAAAATATATATATTCCATGAAAAAAATAAACTAATTTTATTTTGCTGCCACTAACTAATACCAAGTATACCCTCTCACAGACCATCCTTGTTTGAGATTTTTTGCTATATATACAATACACGTAAATTTGTTTACATTTATTTAAATATATAAAGATTGTAACGTAAATACTGACCCCGCTTATAAAGGCATCACTTCTATTGTCTACGGAAGAGATTTGTGAAAATGTCTATGGGAGACATCCGACGGAGGAGAACGAGGACGATGGCGTCAGACATAACCTGACACGGGCCGTGGAGCTCGACGTGATTGAAGGGAGTGATTATGTGTTAGTTTTTTTTCTTTCGCCGAGGTGCATCTACCAAATCAACCCGAAGTGGATATGTTTTTAGTTTACTGATGGCCAAATTGTAAGGTTATCAACCCCAACCGCGCGTGCCTGGTGCGTTGGAGAAAATCCCTGCTGAGGATGAACGGACACGAGAGGCGGTAGCTATATCGACGACCGAACAGGACCTAAGGTAGCATCCTCACATATTATTGACTGAACCCCACGGGAGATGCTGTAGCGGATGGCGCTTTCGAAGTATCGTCATAGACTTCGCTGAAGATGATCGTGGGAATCGGTGAACATCGGGACTGGAGCGGCCTTGCCTGATGCTGAGGAGAAGAATCTGTACATAGGAGCCATCATTTATCATTTAAACCGTTTAATTTTGAATTAATACTCCTCTCTACTCTTATCTTTTCTCTAAAATGTTGTCGGGGTTTTTTAGAGCCAATAAATACTATGTTTAAATGTGAATAGGGTTTTATTTCCAGTATCATGCTTTATATCCAAATCTTCCCGCACTTCATCCATCAGATTCACCCACGAATACTGAGATAAAGTCGAACAATAGCAGGAGATGTTACAAGATGTATAATTGAATATAAAACAAAAAAAACCTATATATTAAAAAAATGTTTATAACCTTTGTACCTATGTTTATATAAATGCACGTATCAATTTCTTTAATTAATAAATAAATCTTAAAAAATTTTAAAATATGTATCCCTGCTGAAATCTTACCTCCGGTAGGAGAGGACATCACACTTAGTGGAATATCTCCACATAGTGCAAAGATCTCTACACGATAAATTCTAAATAAAGGTGAATACTTGTGACGACATAATTAATGTTCCTTTTTATAATATGGTACCTTTATTGGACTCCGTCGCATGAAAGCTTTAATTTTGATCAGCAGTTAGAGTTTTAGCAATTTGTTATCGGTTGAATTTACGTGAAAAACATATGTTTCTAATATCTTTCAATCTACACATTATTTAAAAAAGTTAACAAAACCATGTAATTTACTAAGAATATTAAACGATTTACTCTGTATTGTATTTTTTAGGTAGGTAGGATGTCCAAGGAAGTTGGAAAAGGTAAAGAGTTCGCAGAATGTGGCTGATGGGTTTTTCATTGGCATCTTAATTTATTTCTGAAATCTCACAAATTCTGAACAAAGTACACAAATATGATCCTGCGTTTAGCTAAATCAAACCATAAATATTAATTATTTTTGCGTTTAATTCGTAGAATTCCATTTAACTTATTTTTTTATTTAATGTGAATAAAATTTAATAATGTTATTATTAAGTTCTGCAAGTATTACTATAGATAATAAACGTTGTAAGTTATGTTCTAAAAATTATATTGCGTCATTATTATTACTGTTTTTTTTATGTGATACCACAGAAGAGTCCCATGTGCTCATAACCATCTTGAGCCAGTGAAACTATGGCATCCCCAATTCAGGTATATTGTGAGGCTGAAGGTATTGTGGATTGGAAGGAGGAGGGAAAGAAGGAAGGTGGGGAAGTACCTGGCTATTCAGATCTGTTTCACCAAACACGGCTAGAGGCATTTAAAGCTACGTTTCGATTTTAATGGTGGCCTTTCACCAGGGTGATACTGATAGTATCTCCCACTCCGCAAATATGCTACATATTATTTTTAATGGATAAATTGTGAAATAACACAATTTTATCAAATAAAATTTACTTGCCCATGTCGGGATTTGAACCCGCGCCCTCGTAGCCAAGGATCGTAACCACTCAACCATGGAGACTCAAAATGGTGATGTTTTTACAATATTGATAGATTATATATAATTATTTTTTTAAAAATAACTTATACTTACCCATTAACGATTTAGGAACCTTCGCAGTTGCTTATACCAAAATTAATGCGGTCTCTTCCTATTTTTTTAATCTTCCTTGAAGTGAGTGTGAGAGAGATCCGTTCAATTAACTTAAATCCATAATGTTGTAGGTAGCTAATAGTTGGTGGTTATCCATTATTTATATAAAGTGGTTGTAAACTAAACAGTAAAATCTACCCACGGAAAATAATACAAAACTTTCAACAACGTTACCAAACCAAAATAATAATTTTTTTTAGTAATTAATAAAAAAATTATTATTTTGCAAATTTAAATTTATTTTGCATTATTAAAAATAATGCAATTGCATTATTTTTAATCGTTTTTATTTAAACACCGTTACAAACGTGGTACGGTAGAAAAGGCCAAGTTTGCAGGATTGAATGGGCCTACCTGCACGTAAAAATCGAATCGTATTTTAGGCACAATATTATGTAGGCGATAATATTGTGCCCAATAAGACATCGGGAGTAGCAAAATATCAAAGTTGTAATTTTTTTTACGGAAACACTACACAGGGAATTAATTTCCCTCAAGGCCTATATCATATTTGGGGATGCTTTGTGGAGGGTCTTTTAGAGGGTAGGAAGGACTGCATTTGGGTCTTGAAGAGACCCATATTGTAGGATGGAGGAAACACACAGGCCAACATATTATTCCACAGCCGAGCTGTTGAACACAGGATCTAGTCTTAAAAGCGACCCGTTCTCAAGTGACAAATTTCGACTGTGTGCAAATGTTAAGCACGCGTTTGGCGTGTTTCCCGACCATGCGCCGGTGCCGAAGGGATCAATGGCGCTAGTTCCTCAGAGTATCTTCCATTAAAATACCGGTTAAACAAGGACAGCAATCCCATCTGACGTCTGTGCTCCAAAGATTGCAGTCCGTTTGTTAAGATAGGCGAATCTATCAAACGGACCGCCCGTTTTTGCGCAGTCAAGGGTTTTTTTCAGATATTTTGGAACTTCCGACCGGAGGTGGCTGCCAAATTCTATAATGGGACGCACTTGCGATTTGTACAGGATCAGCAGTTGTGTACTATTAAAGTATCCGCGGGCTCTGCACAATACGCCCAGCTTCTGAGAGGCTAACATTACTCTGGCTTCGATGGAGCCCCCATACCTGAGCTCATCACTTAAGGTTACATCAAGCATATCAATGGAGGGGAAGATTGCTTCCATTAAAGGAGACTAGATTGTCATTTCGATCCTTTTTAGACGTAATCAGACATGATTGGGTCTTTGAAACAATAAATTCGACGAGGTTATTCTTACCCCGAGAAGAGACCCTCTCGAGGTAACCGTCCATTCTCTGTTTCAAAACCCTCCGAGCTGTTGGAGTTTGTGTACCCTTTGGGGACTTGTCAAACAAAATCTTTCATGGACTGTACTGTCATCCGCGTAACAATGGATTGGTGCACATGTCAAGAGGCCATTGATGTGCAACAAAAACAATGTCGGAGACAGAACCGATCCTTGTGGGACGCCAGCATTTATTGAATGCGAGGAAGAGATAAATCGATCTCTCCCTCAGATCGGCAGTCGGCAATCCACGTATACAAGGAAACGGGAAGTCCGTAAGAAGGCAGATTTTTGACAAGTCCTCGGTGCTAAACCCGATCAGAGGCCTTAGAAATGTCCAGTGAAACCGTTTGAATCTCACCATAACGTTACATGCACCGCCTCCAAACATGCGTCACATAAACGAGAAGATCATCGCATGAGTGGTTCCGCCGGAATCCGTACTGAGATATTTCTTTATATCAATAAAAGGTTTTACCGCTCTTGTGAAAATAAATTTCTTATCATGAAGACGGGGACGCTCAAGGAAAACATGGCACGATCAAGTTTATCAAAAAAAGTTATAATAAATAGTACCTATTTATGAATGGGAATAAAGCAGGGAGTGTGTGCCAAGATAGAGTTTAGTAGCAATCTATCCACTCTCCCTATCCCTTCTGGAAACGGCGCTATAGTTAGATAGTTAGTTTTCATTGAAAGCTGAATTCCATTATACTTATACAATTAAATTAAAATGATTAAGTTAAAAATACTGAAATAAAAAAAATAAAAAATTCTACCATTTCTTGATTAAAAAACTTTTTCCTCTTATTTCGAATCTAATAATTAATAAAAAACAATTAATTAACATAATTATTTTGAAATAAAAAACCTCCAGATATTTGGTTTCCATTTTGTCGTATTGTCAGATTTTGTCGCAATGTTGAAACCGGTCACGGTCAAAAATAAAAAGTGGAATAGTGTTTAAAAAAATGTGTCTTTTTTTAATAATTATCTTTAATTTTTATTAAATTTCAAAAATGTAAATTTATTAAAACTATGCACGGAAAAGTTAATTTTATGTTGGGTAACAATAAAAATTCAAGAGTGTGATATTGGTCTAGGACAAAGTCAATAATGTTTCAGTGAGTGGAAATCGATTTTAAACTTTAAATGCGGTTTTTCAAACCGTTGTTTTGACCTCATGACACAATAGAACTGGATGACACTATCTGTCAAGGGTATTTTGAAGAAGCACCTAATTATCAACATTTAATATCTTCCATCTTCCGTATTAATATTTGATATGGTGTCTAGGTTTCCATTTCACACACAAGAAGAGATACAGCATCACAACTAACCATTCTGATTATTTAGTTTTGGACTTGAATACGTTTCATTAAAAGAATAAATATAATATGCATTGTTTCGAACGGCCTATCTAGGAGTTCTATTACAAAGCGTGTGTTTCATCCCAGTGAAGTAAACCCATACAGGTAGGATTGTTGAACGTACCTTTGACTCTGACCAGTTATTAGAAACGCGGCGGATATTTCGCTCCTTTATGAGTTATTTTATTCCGCTGACAGCACCGACCGGATGAGAGCGTAAAACTTTACTGTTTATTGGATTGCCACGCCATACGTTTGATGAATTTCATTAATAATGTAGATATAGGCGAAACGCAATCTAGTAAATATAGATACTGAGCAGATGAGCGAAATTCCCAGTGTTCATTTCATGAAAATTAGGACTTGCATTCGTAGGTATGCTTCTCAGGTACAGATATTCTGATGTCCACCCAATATCTATGTTGTAATATCTTGGCGATAATTGTGTTACACAAATGCTATGCATATATACGTACTTTGACTGAATTAAAAATGGATATAAAGTGCATTATAATAAAGTGTTATTGATCTCGGTAGCATGGAACTTATTATTACTGTTTTTTCTTATGGTAGTAAACTCACTTGGGCTCCTTCGAACTCCAAGAAGATTCGTTCCAAAATCCATCACTCCCTGGTGAACTCAATGCTTCGTCGGCAATCTTGGAAAATTCCTCCATCTAGGCGAACGGCCAGAATTTCTAAATCCAGGGATTTGTTTCCATCATCATATTAGAGGACAATGGCTTCTTGTAGGGCGCGTGCACTAGTTTATTGACTACCTCAAGGCATTTAAAAATATATATTGAATCATTGAAGATAATATGAAAAATTCTCAGATCGAAACACCAAATCGAAAATACACAGAAAATAAAAAAAAGTAACGGTAGCGGGTGGGATGTGAACCCAGGACCTCATAGTCTATGCCAACACTAAGATCACGGGTTTGAATCCCAGCTGCTACCGTTATCTTTTACTTTTCTCTGTCGTTTTGGTTTCGTGTTTCGATTTGTGAGTTGTTAGTATTATAATCATTGAAAAAAATGTTACAATGAGGTTTATGAGTTTCAATTATCAAGTTATTAAAAGAAATAACATTTTAAAATAGTAGAATTGAGCGGATTATCCATTCGAAATTACTTACTAGTGATTAAACTAAACCAATTATCTAGAAACTTGGATGCGAAACGTAAAATTATGCGGTGAAAAAAATAAACATTTTTTAATTGACAAAATGTTAAAAACGTTAGAAAATTACAAAATCTAGTGCTTCCTCTTGAATAGGCTCGCCACGTACCGCGCTGCTGACGTTCGAGGGGTTTTCCAATCGACACATATGTTTTTTATCAGTCTACAGAGAAAATCAAGTATTTGAAATCGATATAATAACGAATTCGGGTCGTTCCACTGATGTTCAACTATTGTTTGGCGCTTTTTCCCACTTGTCTGGCTTATTCGTCATCCGCCTCTAGGAGTCTAGAGAACGCGAATGCAGTACCAACACGGCGAAACGAATTAATAATAAAAAATTGTGAAGCGGTAACTTTGTGATGTGACATTTAAAATATAAATTAAAACAATTACCTTCTTTGTTATCACCTTTATTTGCTGTGTACTTATTACCGACCGCGTTTCACCACTACCGAAGTTCTTTAAGACACTATGACACATGTATTATAGATTGTGACAAAGGGCGGGTGGATCCCCAGGGGAGGAGGGGGGGGAGCAGATAGAAGACTAGGAAGGGAGTGTACGTTGTCGATTGGTGTAGGGCTTTTATTTAAATTGATTGAATATTAATGAGCCAACTGTTACAGTTTTTGATTTTCTTATCTTCAATGCTTCTAAATTATCTTGTATAATACTCATTCCATGCTGATGCAGTAAACTAATGCCCATAAACTGCAACGTGCCAGTGAGTACTACTTTGATTGTTTTTGATTTTGTAAACATTGCACAAAAACTTCTGACCGGAACGTGAGCTTTTTTAGATAAAAAAACCTAACGTGTCTAAAGATTTTACTTCACGCTGCTCATCCCTTTTTATAAATGTGCACAAATTAACAGGCAGTTTTCGTGCGCGTCTTCGCCAGTGAACCGAACACAGGACAGGGGAGAGTCGTCGATCAACGTCACAATGGGGCGAATGGCACGCAGATAATGGCATTCGGAATGAACACTTTACAAAAAGCCTCGGAATTTGTCTACTTTTGGTTTTGGCCGCGATCCAATGCGGGGATGATGATAACAACCCTTACGGGACATTACAACGGGGGTAATTAGCTGGTAAACGTCACAACTTTTTTTCGTACAAACCCTTCCCTTACATTTTGCAACGGCCTCGTTTTTATAGGTCGTCCCCTTTTTCATTTTGCAGCGGCCTTGTAAAATAGAACCTCCGGCTCGGTGGAGTCATCAAGCCGTCGATCGTAGTTTTAGTCAATTAAAACTTTGTCATGTTATGTTTTATGATCCTCTCTGGCTGGAAATAAGGTAAAAAGGTAGCCGCACTTGAATTTTACATAGTTCAGGTAGCTGGTAGTAAAATTATACTAGCCAGGTTAACAACTAATCTAGAATTTACGTCAAAATGTAATCGTCACATGCGACTAATATCACGTTTTAATTACCATTAATCATCATAAACACTTGATTGGTAAAGTTGAACAGTTAGTTAATCTAATTTTGGTAGTAACATGATTACGTTATTTTATCGCTAGCACTGAACGTAATAAGATATAATTACAGGTGTAATTAATTACATACCTTATATTTTGTGTGCAATGTGTGTTATTATGGCGCTCATATCAGTTTGTGGACGAGTGGTTAAAAGCGTCTGGCATCCAAGCATTGTCAATCTTCTGCAATGTGAGTCCTTTGTCATAGTGTAAGCTTCAATAATAGCTTTTAATTATAGTATTTATTTATTTAATACACACATTATTTAATAATAAAATGTAAGAAAGCTTTGACTGCCCAACTAGGAACAAATCCCGCATTAAAACAGTCAAATTGACATGTTTAGTTTATATTAAGTGACATTATATAAAAATAGAAGGGTAAAAGGCTAGTAGTGACATAGTATTGTAATATAACATATCTAGAAAAAAGTACAATAATTAAGTATTAAACAATTGTATATTCCAGATAATTTGAGTATAGTATAAGAGTTAAGTACTTACGAAGAGATGCGAAAAACAAATATTATTGAGTAAACAATTATGTATTTTCATATGAAGCGGTAACTTGGTGATGTGACATTATAATTTATAAAATAAAACAATAACTTTGTTTTACATCACTTTTTTATACTTTAGCCGACCGGGTTTCGCTACTACCGTAGCTTCTTCAGGGCAGTATACAACTTTGTATTTGTATGTAGTTGTATACTGCCCTGAAGAAGCTACGGTAGTAGCGAAACCCGGTCGGCTAAAGTATAAATAAAAGTGATGTAAAACAAAGTTATTGTTTTATTTTATAAAAAACAATTATGTGTTTGATAGGTACTGGTTGGTGATATGAGGTAAAAAATGCTTTTATAATTGGGTACTAAAGAGAAGATAATATTATTTTCTAATATTGATAAGATTGAGTCACGTATCACTCAAGTTTATGAACACAATAATGTAATACCTTAAAATATTCCATCAATAAAAGCTATTATTGAAACTTACGCTACGATGAAATACTCACATTACAATAACTTACCTAATTGCTGATATCTATTGAACTTACGCTTACGCGGTCTGGATTTCGTAAATTCTTCTTCTTCTTTATATGGTGGAGGAGAGTTGATGGAGGTCATAATGGGATACTGAAGTTATTCAGCTATTCGACAGCATCAGGAGTCACTTGCTCCAGCACAGATATGTCATAGGGAAACTGATGAAGGGGACATTCGTCAACAATGTGTTCTGTCGTTTGAATGTGTCCACATTCACAAATTTCGGATTTCTTAAGTGATGTAATGTTATGTTTTTACCCGGATGACTCGCATCCATTTTCTACCTACCTAAACTAATATTTTATAGCCATTTATAGAAACAAGAAGTGAACATTGATAAATTGAAGACATTTATATAGTAAAAACGACTCAATTCTACAAATATTCAAAGTTAGCACGTTAAAACTAATAAATTTTTATTTTTTTACTTTCAAATTTTACATCTCATATGTAATTCATTCTTTCCGTAGAGTAAATTTATAAAATGCATATCATACTTTAAACTTTTATACTTCTATACCTTATACTTAAACTATTACATCTCATACGTAATTCATTAATACTCTACACCAAATAAAAAAAAATGCATTTCATACTTTAAACTTTTATATCTCATATGTAATTCATTATTACTCTACAATACAGTACAATAAATTTTTTTAAAAATGCAACATACTTAAAAACAAAACAATACAACCCATAATTTTTTTTCTTAAATTTACTTTATGGATTATTTTATACTCGTATTCTCTCGTGTATATGTATATTAATATGAAGTAAACTTATCAATTTGACTGTCCTAAAACGGGATTTGTTCCTAGTTGGACAGTCAAATCCTTCTTAAATATTTCTGTAAAATAATGTGTGTTTCAAATAAATATTATTATTATAAAACAATCAAAACTATACGCATCATTAAGGCATTAATATACTATCGCAATGCCATTATTTTTTTACATAACAAATACACTAAAAGATAAAGTATTTAAACACATTGCTAAGGGATAAAATATTTTAATAGTTTTCCTGATTCTTCAGCGAAAAAAAATTCACTTCTGTTAAAAAAAAAGTACAGATTCATTATTAAAGAAAACAAACCTTATCTAAAAATTAAACTTCATCAATTAAAAAAAAAACTACCTCATTTTAGTACCTAAGATACATTATTCAACTGGCGACCCGACAGTTGATCTCTCGACAGTTGACCCCCCGACAGGTGGCCCCTCCGTCAGTTGATCCCCCCGACAGTTGATCCCCCCGGCAGTTGATCCCCCGGTAGTTGATCCCCCGGTAGTTGATCCCCGGGACAGTTGATCCCCGACAGTTGATCCCCTAAAGGATTGTTTTTGCTGTATGTCCTCATTTGTAAAGCAAGTATGCAGAGAGGATATGCGGCCGTATAACAAAGGTCGATATACTCTTGAGTGGCTACATAAAATATTTTATAATAAAAATAAAATGTAATAATAATAATTGGATGATTTCAAAAAATTTTAAATTACCTCAGGGGCGTCATACATCATATATTATAGAAATATTTTCAAAATATATTATGTGTTATATTATCTCCATTGGGTGTTCATTTTTTAAAAATTATTATAATATAATATATTAATAAATAAAAAAAATAAAATTTAATAAAAAACGTACAGTGACGATTGTGAATTGACTTGAATTTGATATTGTGGTTTTGTTCGTCGTTGTGCTGATACTTTACTGTGAGAAGAACTACATATTGTTTTATAATTGTATTGGTTCTTTCTTCAATTAATGTAAAATTAATTAACGGTATCATAATTAATAAAATTGATGGGAAACGCTTTATTTAATTTTATATTTTTAATTAATTACTTACCCACTTTCATCACTTCCTGTTTATGTTTGTAAATTGTGTATTCTTACATTATTAAATTTCTATGTTTATTATTTGTCCATACTTGACATTATTTCTTAGTATACTGTATATCCCGGTGAGGGAAGCTTCGTTTCCGAAATATGTTGTTATTTATATATTAAACAGAGGGTTACTCAAAATATTTCTTATTAATTTTTTTTATATTTGTTCGCTTGGAATAATTGAATTGTGTTTTTCGGAGTGATGATTTGCATGGAACATTGCTTTAGTTATTGGTGAGTGGTTTCTTCCGATTTCTTTGAATTGTACCTATATTTTCAGTATTGCACAATTCTGTCAAACATTACTGTATTAAGAAATTAAGTTTGACAGTCCGCTGGGCGAGTTCATCTGTAATTATGTAATTCGTACACAGTTTCGGACGCAATGGTTTATTTTATTATACCCTCCCGGTAAATGTAGAGTTTTGCCCATAACTAGTCAACTAGTCTATTGATAATATCGTGGTTTAGAATAGAGTAATGTATCATCTATTAATGTCTCTCACGAAGGCTATAAATCTCTTTTTGTATCACAACACCTAGACCGGCAGAGGCCATACATGATATGACAAAATATTACGACAGTGGTATATTTCACAGCTTCTGTACTCAAAGCGAATTGCGTAAACGTCGTAAACCATTACCCACCCAGTGAAGATAATGGCCACATTGCTCCCGTACATTCTCACAGCTTGCATCAATTCGCTATTATATTTTAGGCCGTTGTACGTATCGGGTATTGTCTCAAAGCTTACGGATGATTACCTTTGTCTGCCCGCGGCAGCTCAAACCCCCAAGGCCACACAACAATACCTATCCAAGCGAGGGTTGTTTCCTCGAAATTAGATTTACATACCTTCATAATACGAGGTATGTATGTGAATAGATTAATCACACTCTACAAGGTATGGCAGGTGGGTAATACATCAAATTAAATTATATTATATCGGTGGGTATATTATTTTATTGCATAAGGGATATTCAAGATGAGAATAAAAATAAGCGAATAATACATATATCGGCTGCGAATGGGATAAATTGATTGGACGACGGATGACAGAAACACTAATCAGTTCATATCAACAAATTAATAACGACTTTCGAGATGACTCAAGGTTGCCTTATAACATTCCGAATCGGTAAGCTAATGAAGGGACTCTGAAACACGTGGCAGCAAAGTTATTCAAGGAGCCAAAGAGGGGAAATAAATGTGGTAAATGATGAAAACAACAGAACAAACATATTGAATTTTGTATTGTGGTAAGTTAAATATTAAACAACAGCTCCATGAAAAATAAGAAAGGGAACTAACATTTTGCAAATATATGTCTACACGAGCAGACATTTGATATGTTTATTCGTAGGAGTTTTTTCATTGTGATAAACTACAATATTACCGTCGTAAGCCTAGTTTAGTGGTCGTAGTCTCTTATACACGGGCTTAAGGGTCGTACCTGATAAAATTTAACCAGCGAGTTCTGACTTTATTTTGAGTCAAAAATATTAATGAAGTTTTGGTCTAGAGATGATTTTGTTTTGCGGTAACTCCACATAGGAGGCCTTGAGGGAAATAATTTCCCTCAAGGCGTATATAATTTTTGAGGATGCTGTGCGGAGGGTCTTTTAGAGGATAGAAAGGAGTGAACTTGGGTCTTGAAGAGACCCATGTTGTAGAAGGGAGGAAACACAAAGGCTGGCAGATCATTAAACATCCGAGCTGTTGAACACGAGAACGAGTCGTAGAATCGACCCGTTCTCATGTGACAAATGTCAACCGTGTGCAAATGTATTTGTTTGGCGTGTTTCTCAGTCCTGCTTCTGGCCTCGAGGTGAGTTAAACTACCTTCTTTACACCAGCATCCAACGTGTCCTTTCCCCCTTGTTAAACTGGCGCTCCAACGTGCTCTACTTGTTTCTATATCACTGGAGCCATAACGTCGCCCTCGCGTGGGGCTTTTCTTCCCCCTGTTACACGTTTTTGTTCCAAATATTGTAATCTGTTTGTTAAGATAGGCGAATCTATCAAATAGACCGCCCGATTCTGCAGGGAGTCACGGTTTTTTTCAGATGTTTTGGGACTCCCGACCAAAGGTGGCTGCCAAATTCTACAGTGGGGCGCACTTTCGATGTGTACAGGATCAGCAGTTGTGTGCGATTTAAGTATCTGCGGGCTCTGTACAATACGCCCAATTTTAAATACAAACAAAAATAAATCTTTTACATGTTGTCGCCGGCTACTCATCCTGGTAATCGATTAACCACCCGCCCCGACTCAACTATCCAATACCTATTGCTTCTTTTTTCGTGAAAAAAAAAATTGAAGTGATCGGTGACCAAAATTCCAACTACTTTTTTTACTATGTTAGGTCAGGAATCACTGGTTAGAGTAAGTCGACGTACTTGATATAGAGCTCAATTATTTGTAGAAACTTATAAATAGATAATATAGGTATTATGGTATAACTAACATGTACATAATTTTTGGAAGTTTCTTAAAGGACTTAAGAGGAACGGCTGTGGGCCCTGTTTCATTCAAAACTTAATTTCGGATTTGAGGTCAAAATATTTACCCAAACTAATTTATCTTTTTTTAAAAGGCCATTAAAGAAATCAATTTTTCGTGATTTTAGAGGAAATTTTGAAAATTATTTGCGGTTTTACAGTTTTTTTTAAGTGTAATATTTTCTATTGAAATATGATTTCATAAAAAACAAAGGATCATAAAAAAAACTTTTTTTTCGGGTCGATATTTTAAAATACACATGGCAAATTTAAGTTCCAACATAAATTGGTCGTTTTTAATTTAAATTTTACTCCATCGTATCGCTTATTTCAACACTTTTATTATTTTTTTATTACTTTATATGTCATTATATTTACATAGTGGGGGTAATTTATTTTTTTTAAATTTCCATTAGCCCCGAAAAGTATTGCTACAGTTGCCTCTGAAATCGCGAAAATTAGATATTTTGTGTACCTTTTGATTAAAAAAAGGTCATTCGGCTTAGATGCGTATTTTAGCATCAAATCCATAATTAAGTTTTGTATTAAACAGGCCACACAGCCGTTCCTCTTAAGCTTTAAATTTACAATAACAATTTATTATATTTTATATTCCGGATGCACACCCCCAATAATCAATTCATTTCAATCTTTAACAGCAATTCAAATATTTTCTCAAATCTTTGAATTTGCGCCATTAAATATCACATTCCGTTTAACATTAAAATTTATTTATTTTTTCATATGAAGCGCTAACTTGGTGATGTGACATTATAATTTAAAAAATAAAACAATAACTTTGTTTTGCATCACTTTTATTTATTCTTTAGCCGACCGGGTTTCGCTACTACCGTAGCTTCTTCAGGGCAGTATACAACTAAACTATGAACTAAAAACATGTGTTATAGATTGATACAAATAGGCTAGTGAAGGGCCAAGGGTGGAAGATCAGCAGGTACCTGCTGACCGGGAAAGGAATGTACTTTGTTTATTGGGAATAATTTAAGGATTGGACTTTTATTTAAATTTATTTGATTATTTATGAGTCTACTATTAGTGTTTTTGGCTTTTCTTATTTCTAACGCTTCTAAGTTATCTAGTCGAATGCCGGTTACATTTTTGTGCAGTAAACTAGTGCCTGTATTTTTATCGAATGTGTGGTCTGTTTCTAAGAGATGGTTGGCAAATTCGGAGAAACCATTATTATTTAGACATCTTAAGTGTTCTTTTATATATATTATAATATCCGTGTGAAAGAACACTTCTTTTATATTATATTATTATATAAACCTCATCTTATACATTATTTGGTCTTTAAATTGTTAACAGAAAATCTTAAAGAACTAATAAGAGTCTATCACACTCTTGTCGTGATGTAAATTATTCTTCGTTATTAATATAAGTTAATGATTTTTTGCTTCAAAATATTCTCGAAAATCCATCGCCAAACTCCGTACTTTACTAATATTACTGTATACGGCGCGTTGAGGAAGTAGTTTGTACAACACAACCCTAAACAAATTAGTCGGTTAAATATTCAAAATTTCACTTGAACTAGCGACAACTTCTGCTTCAAATTCGGACTGGTTGACTGAAACAAAGTTAAAATTAATACTCATAAGTTGGTAACGGCGCAATTAATCTCCTCCCAACTGAAAGTAGACACATGTCGTCACTGCAAATACGTCGTCTGTTCCATCAACGTGAAAGTCCGCCTGAGGGGCCACTTTACGGGTGCAATAATCCTATTTCTGAGAAAATACAATGAGATGTCCTAATATTTAATTATCTCAAAGTGATCGAAAACAGGTAATGTTTTGTGATATCATACAATAGCATGCAGCAAAGATCGTCGATATAGGATAACGTTAAGGATAATAAAACGGTCGTTAGATCCTCTCTGTCTTCCTGCAAAGATTAGTTTGTAGATATTTGTATGGCTGGCTAAGGTAACAGCAAATGTAAGGTAAGGGATTCAACGGCGGTCAAATTTCAATCCGGTTTTTGTGGTTATCATATGTGATGTCCAAAGTTAAGAGAATCATGTACTATTTCCAATTTTTTCACTTTCAAAAAAGCTACGAGCGATCTTTTTTTTTCTTTAAGACAGACACACGGGTTACGAATAATCTAACAATTTATTTGAGCATGAAATAAAACAGTGGCCAGGTCAAGAGTCCTGTCAGTTGGCAGACTAAGACCGAAGTCGTTTGCATAGAAAATTAAGATTTCTATTTCCCATCTTCTTCCTTCCTAATTTTGACATCTCCTTCCAAAAAATTACAATTCTTCGAAGACCTACCTACCAGACGAATTCATCGAGAAGAAAGAAGGGAACAATGCTTTTCATCGTTTATGGATTATTGACAACTAATTGACATTTGCTTTTCATCGCTATTCATAGCGGATCGCTTACTTGTTATCATGAATGATATGTCATTTTTTTTAATCGTCGCTTCAATCGTTAATATTTCATCTTATCTCACTTATCGTGTTTTTAAAACCCCACAAAAAAATCATACAGGTTGAACGAGTGACAAAGTGCCACCAGTCGCTGGAGCCCATGCTATTTGGATTTCAAGGGATGTCTTCATCCCCTTGTTCCTTTCCTGATTACACAATACCTGACACGATTGAATAACACACCTATAATTAATTTACATTTCACTTGGACCTTTTAAGCACCCACAACGTATATAAATCAAATTATTATTCAATTTTAAAATATCCTAACTTGTGAAACTATGAGCCTGAATCCATGCAAAAATCTCCAATCTGCCAAAAACGATTACTTTGACTTAACCACTTGTCATTGTACCCTCATGATATATGCACATACCTATAAGCATATATATATTTTTTATAAATATTTTAATTTGTTTATTATTATTTATAAAACACATATTTTTGGATCTTCTCATTTAATTACTGTCTACTTTTATTAATATTATTTGCATTTCCAATGATTTACAAATCTCCCATTTGATCATATTAACACTTCCTTTATGGTGCCAAATTATAACGCGCTGCCCGGTGAAGGACTCCGAGTTACCCCATGCAAATTCATAACAATATTGCTTTTTAAGTAAAAAATAATAATACAATCTATCAACAGTTATGGTTGATTATTCTGCAAAATACATCTTAGGATTATAAAAAAAATATTAAATATTAATACAGTAGGAGCAAAAATGTTGGCTCAGGTAACCGAGTGTCTGGCACCGTAAGGAGACAGTTAAGCGGATGTTGCTTGTGTCGTGGATGAAGGACTTAAACAGCAGAGGGATTGAACTCACAACGCCTGGAAAATAACCGGACGCGATACCAACTTAGCAAGTATTAGGTTATAAGTGGGTACCTACTAAAAAAATAACCAATCACCACTAGAAAATAACCACCAGACGTCTTCTGCAACTTCAAAATTACAATATCATGTTAGAAACGAAGAGAAGATTAAAACGAGAAAACAATCGATTGCTCATTTTTTTGTTTTTAAAAGAGATTTATCATGGAAAGTTGCCAAATATATTTCTGCCGTTAAATAAGATGAGATGGATTACTATCGACAATTTCAATGACAAACGAGGGTTGGTTAAATGTGCAAAATGCTATGTTTTAAGTTGGTAAAATCGATACTAATATGTCGAAGTAAAAGCTTTCTGATGCCCCTGAAAATACTTGGAGCCACGACAATCCCACGCTGTTAGATTAGAATCTATCTTTTCAAATATTTATAAAGAACTAGCTGGTGTGTAACCGGTCTAGCTCGGGATTTTTCATTTGTCATCAGGGTGCCATAATTTTGATTTGCCTCCAATGTAACTATCTCCAAATAAAGAAAAATTCATTTGAATATTTTATTTCATTCCAAACGTTTATTTTTTCAAAACATATCTAAATAATAAAGTTTTTAAGTAGGTACCTACTCGTGTTTTTTATTTTAAAAATATTCTACCTAAAAAAAACTTCTTCTTTTGAATATGCAATCTGTGGCTAACCAGAGTGTTATATCTATGGGCCAACCTTAATAAAACATGGCGGGTTCAATGTTTTTCATACTGATTTTAAAACGTTATAGCAACCGTTTTATATATTGGATTTTATTCAAACTGCTTTCTAAACATTCCCTGCACTAATATAAACAAACTGTGTTACTTTCAGCAAAACCGGTAGAGTAATTTTCGGAAACATCGATGACAAACAAACAAACTTACATTGATTTTTATATATATAGATTCATCTAACAATTCATCGATAATTATAGTGGGGTTATGAGCCAATTTCTTTCATATTAAAATATATGTTTAGGTTAAAAACGTATCTTCTAGTTTAATATGGTATTTTATTGAATCTGCATGAACTGCACGCGATGGCAGTTGAATTTTTAATATCCGTCTGGCGCCACTAACTTTAGCCTTAACGGCTCGAAAACAGGTGATACGGAGTTAAAATATAAACTAAAATAAAGTAGTTTAACGAATGGAAAAATCTTCAATGACGAAATTTATTTCTTGCGTCTGAAGGAAAATCTCCTTAATTTGCATAAAGCATCATAGATTGTATAAATACGACTCCCGTGTGCACTCCTAGCACATTTTAAACAAAATTGTGATAACGAAAATTGCATAGCACTGGAAGGTACCCCTGTGAATGAGATATTTGAACTAAACTCAAATGTAACTAAAAATGTAACTCAGTATGAATATTTATTTTTTATTTGAAAAATTCGCGAATGCTTAAAAAACACAAGAAAAACTATGTTAAAGGCACGGTTTTTAGCATGTAATGTCGATTCTATCCTGAGTTCTAATTCTTCGAAGTTCCTAATGACAAAAACTCAAATTAACAAAAAAATGTTCATTTGTAAAAATTTATGAACTTCAAAGTTTTTCCTACTGAAAAAAACATTTCTACGGCAGATGCTTCTATGGCAATAACTTACGTTGTTGGTTACATTCCAGAAACTATAACGACAAAGACAAAAATTACTAAGGAGTATTTTTAAATATCTGCCAATAAATAAGATGCGAAAACATTCGCTTTATGTGATTGGAATTTTTTGTGTTGCATGCTTCTCTCATTGTCAAATTCGTCAAATGTCGCAACTGAATGGAGTATTCAAAGATTTTATTTCATAAAATGCGTATACAAAAATAAATCAACGGATTCTTCGTTTATATGTGCAAATGCTGGGGTATTTTAATTTAATTTCATTGCTGATAACCATTGATACACATACATGTTCCTTCTTTACCCATCTCACTAGACGATGTCTGTTCTAAGACGGGTAAGATTATAAATGGAGATATAGAATAGAACTAACACATAGATAATGTTAGAATATAGAATGGCAGACAAGGATATTGCGATATATTAAAGAATTACATAATTTCCATATTAAAGTGAAATCACAGCAACCCACCACCAGTTATGGTTCAACTCATACATGTTTTGTTTACTCTTTGGGGATTGGTCGGCAGTCATGCATACAATTCCAATTGATAAACAGTGACTTAAAATTTTTGCTTCTTGGTTTTGGAAAGAAAATTGATGTGTACGTAACGAGGCAGTTGGCTGCGATCCAAACCCGAAACAATGTGGGAAAGGATAAAGTTCCCAACTCGCGGGTGACACGGGGAGGCTGCCAAGCATTCTGGAGCCCGCTGAAATCCGCTAAAAACTGAAAAAACCTGAAATCTCCGAAATCTCTGCGTACTTTGCTCTTCCTTTTTGGAGGCCGCGATAGTCCTTAAATTATGGTGTCTTTATTCAAATGTTTATATATTCTCGTCGTTAACGAATGTACTATTTTTATTACGAGCATTTGAAGGCTGAATATATTTAGAATTTTCGCTTTTCATGGGGGTTTGTCAACGCTTAAATATTTTCGATACTCATTCCGTTTGTAACGATTGTTTTTACTTATGTTTGACATTATTTGTGACAACAATACGACTCCAATCAATATTTACGTGTATATTAGGTTTGTTTATTTAACTTAGTTAAATAAACAAAATAATAAATACGGACACAATAAAATATGCACGACGTTATTGAGTGGGAAGTTCCTATGTAAACGCGGATATCATATATTATACTGTATAAACTAAACGGAAAAATAAAGATGTTCGAATCAATAAATCCTCAAATTTCATAATAATATTAATTGGTAGTTACTGAAGCAATTGGCAAGATATAAGTTACCAGTGGCGCTATTCTTTTTAAGGAAGATTCCTTAACTTTTTCCTTAGCGTTAAAGCGTTCTTACTTAGCTGCAGTTCCGGTTCTATCGGATGACAGCTGTCAGTTGGATTCAGCGAACGACATTCATCATAAATGTCAATATTTGCGATGTTTTAAAAAGAGAAAAACTCAATATTAAGTATGTTTGGAATTACATTATTATTTACTTTAAACATAATTAGCTAGTAAACATTATTTAACATTATATAGATGTTGACATTTTTAACAATTAACGTCAGGCATTAAAGAGCCTCGGCACAAATTCTAATGTCACTTTTAGAACTATAGACAAAAAAAAGGTCATTACTATCTAATGTGGTAGGTACCTTTTTATAAAACGTTATTCATCGTTAAAAGGCTTATTTATGTAATTTAAAAATAAAATAAAAATTTGTAAAATGAATTATAATATAATGAAATTGTTTTTAAAAGTTTTAGTTCAAAATCTTATGTCACTATTATAGATATTTCATCAATTTGTATTTTCAAATAATCTCTAGACAATCTATTTAGGATCTCTTTACCATGTCTCACCGGAATGCCGCAGTTAATCAAGAAGTCTTTAACCCTTAGGAAAAACGTAAGAAATCTTCCTTAAAAAGAACGGGAATAGCGCCCCAGAAATATGCTCAGATTTAGAAAATGGAATGACCAGAACAAACGGAACTTGGAGATTTACTCAAATGTGTATGTGTTTATTTATATACGTATTATGTTTAAAAAAGTACATTGTTTATAAAATATTATTCCCAATGAGTTAGAAAAAAATCTTTCTACGTATATAGATTACATATCTTATAAATCTATCTTTGCGAAGAGTAATAAGATTTTTCGCGATCAATAATAATAATACGAGTATTTCTTTTATTATTTTAAAAGTTGTTCACTTGAAGAACTGCAAGGAAACTTCTATTTGCACAAGGTTAACAGAAAATTTAATTCAGTTTGCAAATATTATTATGTGTATTATTTATAATACAAAAAAATATTTCGTCCTCATTTCATTTGGATCAAATGGAATGGCAGTGTACAGTGCAGGTAGTGTAAGAGAGATAGAACGCTATATTTTCAATGGCTTTCTTGAAGCTAGAACTAAAAGGTACTAAGTCAGAAGCTTCATCAGTTTCTATTCAAATCTACATGGAAAGCATTTCTACTCTTGTATGCTCTATAATATTCGAAACATACTTAGGAGTAAAACTAATTACATTTCTGCAAATTATAATAAAATTGTATCTAACTTTGAAACTGTCAATTCACTATTAAAATATACCTGGTTACACATATTTCATGTAACTACAGGACCAATCTGCTATCGAGATTAAGTTTAGCAAACAAGACAGAGAAAAAACAAAACCAGATTTAACCATCTGTTCAAATAAAAGCTGACACGAATGACATTACATATTTTTTTAAACCCATAGATTCAGTAAACAGAATGTAATCCGTCTTCCAAAGGGTAATAAACCAACCCGAAAGTAGTTATAAAAACATATTAGTAAACAGTACCGTGAGCGATAAAACAAATTCCGTGACATTAATTAAACAACATTAAAAAGAATTTTGACTCACTCCTGACATCGATCCCATATGTACCAGATTTAGTTATAATTGTGCCAGTCTGACGATGCCCGTGATAGGGTGAAACCGGTCCGGTTAAAAAAAAATAAGTGGAAAAAAGTTACAAAGGTGTTTTAATATAAAAAAATATATTAATAAGATTGTACAAAAAAATTAATTTCTCCGAAGAAAATTGATAAGGAACAATTATTTTGGCGAACCCATCTGGTTTTCTCTTACAACATTTCACAAAAGCAATAATCAGAAAGTGCATGAATTTTTCCAGGTGTTAACATATTATATTAATAGGATATTGCTTTATAAAATGATAAATTTTCATTAGTTCATACTATATGGCTTGCATACAACTCTTTAAGAAGGTCGAAGTGATAAAACATATTTGATGCTTCCTTGTAGAATTATTAAAAAAAAAAATTGTTGTTATTTTTTTTAAACTTTACCAGAAGATTTTTCTACATTTATTTAAAATATCATTAGGTCTTACACACACTGTATTAAAAAAAAATTTTACATCAAAATTAATCAATAATACATCTAAAAATATTATTAAAAAAAAACAACCTACACGGTTCGGAAATCGAGTTTAATCACAAATTTCACCTGGCAAAATACAAGGATTTTTTATTCGTCTGAAATATTTCTAGCGCTTGTTCGTATTTTGGTAATATATTAATTAGTCGAATTTACTCACAATTTTTGTGTTTATAATTTTGCATTAGGGATCACCATTGAAGTTTTTCACGTGTTTCGAAATTTTTGTAGAAGATAATTGTTATCAATCTCTTTAAACACAATTTTTTGTCGATTAGGCCGAACATTTCTCACCTGGATGTCTTCCTTTTATTTTTTATTTTTTAATTTTAATTTTTAATTTTTAATTTTTAATTTTTAATTTTTAATTTTTAATTTTTAATTTTTAATTTTTAATTTTTAATTTTTAATTTTTAATTTTTAATTTTTTATTTTTTATTTTTAATTTTTAATTTTTAATTTTTAATTTTTAAGTTTTAATTTTTAATTTTTAATTTTTAGTTAATTTTTTATTTTTAATTTTTAATTTTTAATTTTTAATTTTAATTTTTAATTTTTGATTTATAATTTAAATTTTTAATTTAATTTTAATTTTTGATTTTTAATTTAAATTTTTAATTTTTCATTTTTCATTTAAATTTTTAATTTTTAATTTTTAATTTTTAATTTTTAATTTTTAATTTTTAATTTTTAATTTTTAATTTTTAATTTTAAATTTTAAATTTTAAATTTTTAATTTTTAATTTTTAATTTTTAATTTTTAATTTTTAATTTTTAATTTTTAATTTTTAATTTTTAATTTTTAATTTTTAATTTTTAATTTTTAATTTTTAATTTTTAATTTTTAATTTTTAATTTTTAATTTTAAATTTTTAATTTTTAATTTTTAATTTTTAATTTTTGATTTTTAATTTTTAATTTTTAATCTTTAATTTTTAATTTTTAATTTTAATTTTTAATTTTTAATTTTTAATTTTTAATTTTTAATTTTAATTTTTAATTTTTAATTTTTAATTTTTAATTTTTAATTTTTAATTTTTAATTTTTAATTTTTAATTTTTAATTTTTAATTTTTAATTTTTAATTTTTAATTTTTAATTTTTAATTTTAAATTTTAAATTTTAAATTTTTAATTTTTAATTTTTAATTTTTAATTTTTAATTTTTAATTTTTAATTTTTAATTTTTAATTTTTAATTTTTAATTTTTAATTTTTAATTTTTAATTTTTAATTTTTAATTTTTAATTTTTAATTTTTAATTTTTTTAAATTAGTTTATTTTATTTTTCATTTTTTTACATTAGTTTTTTTATTTTTTTTTTTAATTTTCAAATGATTTTTTTTATTTTTATTTGTACTTTTAAGATTACAAAATAACAAATGATTTAATCATTGAAGAAGGCAATGTTAACAAATTTCAAATGAAACATAAAACCGAAAAAGACACAGATAATAAAAAGGTATTAGTCGCATCCGAGAATCGAACCCAGGTCCTCCGTCTTACCAGAACAATTCGGGTTCGATTCCCAGATGCGGCTAATGCCTTTTATTTTATTTTCCGTGTCTTTCGGTTTCACGTTACATTTGAAATTTCTTAATATTATCATTTTCAATTTAATAAGGTATTCTAATATATTGAATAACTAATTATCAATTATATACTATTGGATAATATTACATAGTATTAGATTTTAGCCTGTTAACTTAATATGGTTCTCAAAATCTAGTTTTACTTTATTTATGGTGTATTTTTATTCGGGAGTGGCAGGGCATTATAATATTTCAGGCCTTTGTAAAATAAATTGTTTTGCGTATTGGCTTTGTTCTTTTTCGGAAGTCTGATTTCCTTACATGTCCTTGTATTATATTTGTGAATGCCCGTGTTGTAGATAATTTTGTTGAATAACATTTTAGTAAGAAGTTGTTTCTTATTTGATGTATAAAAATCATTGCGTTCAATGTCAGCATCTGTTTCACTGTAAGCTGATTTAGTTCCACAACATTTTAGCTACATTTGAATATCTATTTCGCTAAAGTACTCGTATTATTAGAACATTTATCATTGCTCTATTTTGAAGAATTTTAAACTTGTTTGTTCTCTGTCGTTACACAAGAAAAATATCGTTGAGCAGTAGTTGAAATGTGAAGCAATAATGGAGTTGTAAATTGTAATCGTCGTTTTGATAGATTTTTTTAAACGAACAATCCCAAAAAAAGAGATCTTCTTTCCAATTTCCTTTCGGATTTACTCAGCATGCTGGTTAAAGGTAAGTTTTGTTTCTAATATGACTCCTTATTTACCCATGTGTCTTACATCATTTATATTTTCATTAATTTCACCATAAAATTTGATATCACTTCATGTCTTCTTATGTCCAATTATCTTTTTTTTTGTCTTTTTGGTATTAAATTTTTAGTTATTTATTTTCAGCCCTCTTGATAAATTTTCCAGTTCTTTATTGAAAATATTGGTTGCTTCCTCGTAATTATTTCCAATTATGTTTATTTCTAAATAACCGGCAAAAAGTCATACTTATTATCTTCATCGGCCTCACAATAATGGAAATTGATAAGCCACAATCCCATTGCCTTCAGGCAGTTTGGACTGTCGTGCTGTATCAAATTATATAAAAACCTTTACGTCCTCTAATATCTTATACTTCTAACAACCAACCCTTTGTTCACATGAGACGGAACAACAACTGCCTGTCATATTCATATAATAATATCTACCTACCCACGATAGAAAAAAAATACATCAGTTTTTTACTATGGTTTCGTTTGAGGTTTACATCAGAAGATAGTACTACTTGTTTGTCGGTAGCAAGATTCCGAATGAGTAAACACCGAACATGAAACTCGATCTTTAATTATACCGATTGTATGTCTTCACACTCTCCCCTCGTCTTGTCTTCACCATTGTCTACAGTAATTACAGGAGTGACACTAGGAAGGGTGTTTAGAGACGCCAGCCTTTTACGTTTTCAGTGTTTTGTGGGTAAGTAATAATATTTTAAGAAAATAGTTTATTTAAAAAATCAAGGACACAAGAAACAAGAAACAAGAAACAAGAAACAAGAAACAAGAAACAAGAAACAAGAAACAAGAAACAAGAAACAAGAAACAAGAAACAAGAAACAAGAAACAAGAAACAAGAAACAAGAAACAAGAAACAAGAAACAAGAAACAGAAACAAGAAACAAGAAACAAGAAACAAGAAACAAGAAACAAGAAACAAGAAACAAGAAACAAGAAACAAGAAACAAGAAACAAGAAACCAGAAACAAGAAACAAGAAACAAGAAACAAGAAACAAGAAACAAGAAACTAGAAACAAGAAACAGGAAACAGGAAACAAGAAACAACAAACAACAAACAAGAAACAAGAAACAAGAAACAAGAAACAAGAAACAAGAAACAAGAAACAAGAAACAAGAAACAAGAAACAAGAAGCAAGAAACAAGAAACAAGAAACAAGAAACAAGAAACAAGAAACAAGAAACAGAAACAAGAAACAAGAAACAAGAAACAAGAAACAAGAAACAAGAAACAAGAAACAAGAAACAAGAAACAAGAAACAAGAAACAAGAAACAAGAAACAAGAAACAAGAAACAAGAAACAAGAAACAA
>JAHDVE020010455.1:0-36836 GCA_022606495.2 Halesus radiatus
TATAATTCAATGCGAAAGGAAAGGTTTATCGTAAAATATCTTATGAAGGTAGATATACCCGCTGGGTATCATAAAATGTACTTGAACACAAATATTTGATTAGAACGGCTTTGATCAAGTATACAAAACATTTACTCATAATAAATAACGGTCGTATAGTATTGAACTATATATTAAACATTAAATATAAGTATATATTTATACATATAATATATGCATTTATACATCATTAGAAATATAATTCAAGTCACCGTCCTCTTCGTCCCAGGAATCCTGAAAACTTTAATATTTAAATTGGTTGGCTCACCTGAACTCCCGACAAATTTCATAATTTTTCCAGACGGGTTATACACGCCATTATGAAGCTTCAGAAAATATTGAACTTCCCTGCCTGGTATGTTTAATCTAATTTAGAAATATTTACTTAATAACAATCTAGCGTTACCTAATTTCAATTCGTGATCTACCGATTTGTACTATTTCTTCAAATTTTATGATCTCTAAATCCAAATATTATTAGATAATATTTAATTTTTGTCGTTTTATTTTCCTATTTTATTCACTTTGACGTACGGAACAAATTCGTATATTACTTTTTCTATCTTCACCGAATTATTTGAATTTGGATATCTTTCGTTATAAATATTTGTCTATTTAAGATTTTTGATTGGTTTTGCTCTCACGTAATTCTCTCTACAAACTATTAATTAAATCCGTAAACCGAACGCTTGGTAATATTTTAGAGCTTTATTATTTTTCTTTTACGAAATTAATCCCACACTAGGTATTAAAAATGAATTATATGAAACTAAGACTCAGCTGTTTTTAAACTTTCACTAAATTATTTTAAACACAATTATATTTAATTTTTCTTAAACTCGTAATAAATTCAGTTCAACACAAAATATGAATTAAATCACATTTCATTTAAACAATTTTAATTAATTCACATAAGCAATTTTTAAAAATCTTTAAACAAATAACTTTATTAATTTTAAAAATTTTCAATATTTATTAAATTATTATTATTATCACATTGCTCTAACAGTTTTGAGAAAATTAAATCAAATATATTGTTATCAACTTTAATTACAACTTTTAGAATCTTCAACGTAATTTAAGTATTATTAATTTTTAGGAAATTTCACTATTTATGAAACTATTATTGAATTAGATCAACAAGAGAATTTATTTTAACACTTTATTTAATTGTAGGATGTCAAATCTAATGAAACTTTCAAAGTCCAGAAAAACACTTCTTAATCACTCCGCACGCAATTGACGACGTATCATCTCGAGACGAACTGTCTTTAAGAAAATTTTTAATATTAATTTGAACACAAACATTTTATTCACTGGGTCACTCTTCTTTATATCACTTCACTTAAGTATAATGATTTTTAGAAAACTTCGATTCAAACACTTTATTTATAAACACTTTCGCTTATTATAATTTCACTTAAAACCACCAATTTTGATTAATTCACAGAAGTAATTTTTAGTATCAACTTAAGTATAATGAATTTTAGAAACTTCAATATTTATCAAACTATTATTGAATTAAATCAAACTATTGTTGAATCAATCCAACAACTATTCAAAGAATTTATTTAAAACTTTATTTAATTGTAAGAATCAAATCAAATGAAATTTTCTAAGTCCAAAAATCCAAATAATTACTTAAAATCGGTCAGCACGTAATTAAATATTTCCTCGCCCGACGTATTCCGCGACTAACTCCCTAACGTTATTGGATTTTCAAATGTTAGGAAACGGGTTAATGTACTTGTTAGTAAATTAATAAAAACTTACCCTACTTCTTAGTGCATATCCATAATATATTATTTTAATTTCACACACAAAACCCGCAAAACAACTACCACTATCACGTATTTTTATGCATGCAAAAAACCATGCAATTTCTAGTACCAACTCCTTCATAAAAACATCACCACATTCGCTCCCGTCTTCTAAAAACACCCTCCCCTATCTCTGCCTATCTAAGACCGACTATATCACTCGCATTATCAAATCAAAAACAACCACCCTCTCTGACTATCTAAAACTCACTATCCCCCTCCTTCGAATCGACTACGTACCTTCTCCCCAACTCTCCAAAAAAACCGACTATCTTCCCGTTATTCATCGCACAGGTCCGTACTAGGTATCCTTCGCCAACTTAAACGAATTTATAATTATTAATTGATAAACTAAAGTTCTTAAAAACTTAAGACAAGATTTTTGTGCATAGCGCAAAGAGTAACAATTATTATTTTTATAAACAATAATTATTAATCTAAAACACTGATCCAAATTGAAAAAACCTTCCGAGCAAAGATAAATGTCGCCGGCAGGACTCGAACCCGCACCTTCTAATGTCCGGTCAGATGCTCTACCGTTGAGCTACGTCGGCTTATCGCAAACCCGCCAAGTTAATCAATATATACTAGTGTTCCATTCAATAATTACTGTTTTTATTATGGTACACCTGTATTTGACGTAGCTCAACGGTAGAGCATCTGACCGGATATTAGAAGGGTGCGGGTTCGAGTCCTGCCGGCGACATTTATCTTTGCTCGGAAGGTTTTTTCAATTTGGATGAGTGTTTTAGATTAATAATTATTGTTTATAAAAAGAATTTATAATTCTTTTAAATTATCTCCTATAAACCAACTATTCTGAGTAAGATATTTACTTACTGTTTGATCCCACTATTGAACCAAAATAGGTACCGTTCCTGCTAGTATCACGGTACATTTGGCACTCACGCGTGCCAAATGTACCCATTGCTTGGTTTAGAAATCCGCTCAGGCAACAATAATAACAATAACAAATTGGCCACTTCCACCATATATACCCTATCACTTAGACTATATCTAATAATTTACATATTAGTTTTATTACTAATGGCTTACAGCTTAGAAATTTCCTAATACTGGCTTATAATTAGTGATTTACATCTAAGAGTTATATAGATAACGACAACTTGGACCTGCAGCTAGTGGCTTAAACCTAGGTAAGCTCAATTTCATAATCGAAGTCATCAAGACTATACCTATCTCCTATTCCATTCCTCACAAAACCGTAAATCTGAATGCAGAATAAAAGGCAGCTTCCCAGTTGCGCTGGACACCGAATCGCATTCAAGATCGAACTACTTACTCATATAAGTTTTTATTTATTTCCTCGCATACAAAATATTAACAAAGCAACAGGCACACAGGTCTCTTAATGCGCATCTGGATATATTATTCATAACAATTTCATCACTAACTTGATAATTTATTATCTTCAGTCCTAAGGATAGGTAGAATGTCCCAACTCATTTCTAAAACCAATAATTAATTCCTGATTCTTAGAGATGTCACATTATTTAATTCTTCAACGTGCCTTGGTAACTTCATTATTTCAACACCTTGCTCTAAACGTTGGTACCTAATTTATCATCCTCTCATAAAAGAAGAATTCTCGCCTTCATAAGATCATTATTTGATAATTTACTACCTGCAGCCTAGGGTAGAGTGTCACTATTATCCATCCAAAACCCTTGAGATTCTCTAACATTATGTCTTAGCCCGAAACAAACCGCGTCCATCTTTCAACGCGTCGCAGGATTTCTATTCATTTTAACTCTCCGATTACAGTGGCGTCTCCAAGACTTATACTCGGGTCGTTGAAAAATCCTTATTTAATTTGTTTTAGGTATTTTAGGTGAGGCACTAGTTTGCGGTTTCGAACCATAGCAATTAGTTAATTTTTAACATCAACTACACCGTGTTGATTCTATTTAGTATGTCAATTAATATGCTTGTAAATCATTATATTTACCCAAAATGGTAATCTAGACAATGTTTCTATCTGCTTCCCCCTTTCCAAATACGTAATTCACGCCGAAATTGCACAACTCAACGATTATTTCGGATATTTTTCCATCGCCGAGTTTATGCCACCCGCCTTCACTGGAATATTTCTGGGTCCTTAACCTTGTAACCCAGTCTGTAACATTCTCATGTATTCTTTTCAAGTGTTCGTTTTTGTATAATCCCGTTATCGTCGCTTTAGATATGTTTGTTTAGGATTCACAAGTCACAAGTCATAATTCATTATTAAGGAATGTTTTTACAATAAATTCTCCTTCTATGAGTTCTATGAAGCTCTGGTACTTTCCTTTCAGCCACCCCGAAACCATTCTAAGATGTGCAACGCTCCCTTATCCTTCTAGACTCTAAATTTACATGAATTATTTTAAAGTATAAAAAAAAAGATTTTCCTGCTAAGACTCGAATTCATCACAAGTGTGATTCTGCTGCCTTTTCTTTTTAATGCTGTAGTCGATGAGAAAGCTTTTCTTCTAAATGCTAGAATTTAGCCATTAAATCATTAAGGGCGTTGTTGTCTTGAATAGTAAATGCCTTTTTCAGTTGGTGTTTGAGTATGCGAAATTACTCATCCGAATTCAGTTCGTTGAAGGTACATTCCCGTGATGTTTGTTATTTTATGACCTAAAAAACTCCAGAACATGTCACAGCCAAGAAGAATGTCGACTGACGCGGGTTGATTGTGGGCCGGGTTTGCTAGCTTCATTCCCGATGGAAGCGTAGCCACCGCCTTGTTGGTGATTTGGGTTACTGGAATGTTGCTGAATGTTAAAGGTTAGTGGAGTGATCTCATTTAGACATGGATTATATTTGTTTTACGAAATGGTTTTTGATTCTAGACGAAATTGTTATATTAATTTTGAATTGACTTTTGATTGTGGTTATTCCAACGATTGGAGTGTTAGATTTTGTTAGCTGAACAACTAATTGTGTATCTAACCTTTTAGTAATGTAGTTAGTTTGACCTGCAAAGTCGAGCAATGCACGCGCTTGGATTAGATGTCCTTGCAGATTTTGTACATTCAGAATGACGGTTAATAAAAATGCATGTACGAGTATGTCCGTTGTAATTGTTGTCGCTGATATTGATGGGCTTTCTTCCGATTGTAATGTTTTTTTGTTAAATGTTTTACAAAGTGAAGTACTCTTGAATTGAGAGAATATCCAAGACCTCAAGAGTTATAACAGAAGTTGAACCTTTCAGCTGAATTGATTTTGTCTTGAACAGTCTTTATATGAAATTGTGGACCAATTGTGGTATAAGGAACGATTTTCCTTGCATAATTTAAAACAATTATTTTGCGTTGTTAAAAATGTAAGATCAGATTTTTTTGTTATAATTTTCAGATTTATATGGTGTTAAACATGAATTTGAGATTGATTGAAGTAATTTGTTTCCATTGAATGCACATGATTGTTCGATTCTAACATAGGAATTTTCTCCCATCTCGAGCTATTCAAGCTTTTTCGTCAAATAATAAATAAGTAAAGCATCCCAGTGCTCTGTAGACAGATTAATTGATTTGAGTTTCATTGAAAGATTGACGTTTAATTGTTGCAATATCGAATATTGCTTGAATGTGATTTTAAATGATTAAGCGTTTATTACTGTATCTATCACAAAATAACTTCCATGCAATTGAATACGTATTTGAGGTTATTCTTAGAGCTGTTAATAATCGTGCTGCTTCTCCGATTCATGATGATTGGAGATAATGAAATCACTGAATTATGGACAATTCACGGTTAAAGTTTTGAATGTTTCTTCAAAATAAGTCCACTCAGATAGTATACCAGAAAATGAGGGTAGCTTTAAAATTTGTAATTGTATTTTGGAATTGACGCTGAAATTGTTAAAATTTGATGGATTTAATGTTTCTGGCTTTGACATTCTCGTCAGACGTGTTTGTGCCGTGGTGATTACTTTGAAATACAAGGTTTTAAAGCGGTCGATTTCATCATTTTAATCATGGTCACTGCTGTCAACATCAAACATATCGATTTTGAGTTGAATTTGAAGAAAATAATCATGAAGAGGTTTAATTTTAGCAATTCTAGCTTGTAACATTTTAAAACCAATTTCCTTTTCATCTACAATGGGTTGAAATCTCGTAATTTGTGATTTTATTTTATCCCTTTTTGCGATCAGTCTTAAAGTCGTCCGTCATTTGAGAATTGAAAACACAAGTTCTATGCAGGAGTTGATATTAGAAAAGAGGGATTCGGCTTAACTTTGGTCTTGATGAGCTGGCGGTGATGATGACTGCTGTTGCAATCCGGCTCGAAGGACCATGAATGATTCACTTCCTGCTATTTGGAGGATAGGAGTCCGGTTGTAAGTCGTCTTTCTTGTTTGAACTCTTTTGGCTCCAGTTTAGTGAAGATCCGCGTAGATGCGGTGATATGATAATGGTATTGGTAGATGCAATTTGGTTGTCCAGTAAAACAATTATGTTTTAAAACTTTTTTAATTATGATGTTCAGTTAAGCTAACACTTGATTGCTTTACAGTGATATTAAAAGCACTGTGAATTGGCGAATTTCATTTGAATTCTTCCTGTCAACAAATAAAAAAAAGATTTTAAATAAAGTATGAAACACACGCAATCTTACAAATATTGGTAATATAAAAGGTCGCGCAGACAGTTAACAAATCATACAATTAAAAAGTTAAATTAGGACGGAAAAAAAAGAGAAATAATAATGAGTTTAATTATAACATTCAACAGTTAGTTTTTTAATATTGATGAAATTAATTCGCTGCTTTTCCAACTGTCTACCCTGATAAAAAAAAAACTCATCAAACAAAAAGTGCTCGCCACTGGGAAATTGAGGAAACAACTAAAGTTCCTCACTGCATACTAAATAGAAAAAAAAACTTTTAATTACCGCATGAATTTTTTTCTTATTTTTAAAATCTGCATAAAAAACATACAATAAAAACGTACCTTTAAAACTCACATTAAAAAATAAATAATAATAATTTCAAAAGTGCGGAAGTTGAGATTAAACACAAAAATCACATTTCAAATTATAAACTTGTTTACCGCCTGAACGAGTGCGAAAATCCGATGAAAAAAATACTGCGCAATGCCAGAATGCTAGCTTTTGAAAAACGAAAACCGCCAAATTTTATTTGCCCTTGATAAGGAGGAAAAAAATCTGAAATCTATGTATTTTCAACCTTACCTTACGGTACGGAAGGGTTAATTAAAAATTTCTAAAACTAATTGAAAAGCATCATCGAGAATTTTTTCGTCAAATTGCACAAAATCTGAATACAATAAGTACATAAGTTTTTAATTAAATAAAAAAAAATTATTCACAAAGTGAATATTGCAATTATCGAAGAAGTGCAAATACATATTTTTGTTTAAAACGTCACCTGTTACTCGCAACACTTTACACTATCCATATCTTATTGGCTGGTATTTTTTTATATATGAACACTGAGTTACAACTATCACAAGCAAGTGGCTACATACCATCCCCAATTTTTGGGGTTCCTATGTAAGAATGCTGCAGTATTCCTGTTTATTTTATCATCAATGTTTACTCCAGGCGTGATCACAATTATGAGGTCAAAGTGGTTTTTAACTTATTTACTACGGCACGGGTTTATGACGTTCATACTGTCAGTGCGGTATGGATTTTTCATGATAAATTATCTTAATAAAAGCTTATTTTATTTACTTAACTACTATTACAAAATGTGTGATGCCAGAAGATTGGTTGTTATCATATCCATCTATTTAAATACGAACATTTTCATAAATACGTGAATGAACGAAGAGATGAGTCTAAGGAGAATATATGACGTGAATGTGAATGGAAGAAGAAGCCAGGGACGTTAGGGGACATGGCACGATCAAGTGAATCAAATACTTGAGTCGGGCCATGTTAGAAGTCGGAATAGCAGAAGAGAATGTACGAGGCGTTGTATGAAAGCGAATGACGCAAGATGTGTGTGCCAAGATCGAGTTGTTTGGCGGTCCGTCCTCTCTGCCTACCCCTGCGGAGAAACGGGGTGATGGTTAGTTAGTTAGTTAGAATTTACTAAATTTGAACACACGAACATACTATATTCACGTAAGTAGCAATATAGTGGCGCGTGCGCACTGTGCATTCATAATGATAATCAGGCACTGATACCATCTACGTTGATTTATTAATACCGACTTTAGTAGATTTCTACAAAAAATGTCATACCTACCAAATGAAAAAAATCACTTTGATTTCACTCACACAGGTTGTTAGTGTTATAAAAATGAACAAAGGGCTTGCATTTGCGGTAAAGATATATGATATAACCCGATTATTATCGGAATCCGCAAAGTGGGTCCGCGAATATATCGTTATATCAAGATAGGTACATACAAGTGTTTAATACTCGGGTAAATGCTGTGTTTTTTTAAAATAGGTTATTTTTTTATTCCGTCCACCTGATTGCAACGATATTTTTAAATGTTCCTTGAAACGTAAAACTTTTTCATAGACAATTTAATATTTAACGGTCAGCACCCAAAAATATACACTTTGCAGGTTGTTAACTCAAGAAATACTATGAATGATTTATCCTTACATTTTTTACGGGTCTTAAAAAAATTTACAATGTTTCACAAGACAATAATTCACAAACTTTAATATTTTATTTTTTGATAGAAAGCAGTCACTTTGTGGTTAGACATATTTAATGAAAATAAAACAATAACTTTGTTTATAACCACGAGAATTTTATTTAATTTTATTACGACCGACCGGTTTCGCTTAACATAAGCATCTTCAGGGTACAAAAATTAAACTGGGTTTAATTTTTAAACAGTTTAATTTTTGTACTCTGAAGATGCTTATGTTAAGCGAAACCGGTCGGTCGTAATAAAATTAAATAAAATTCTCGTGGTTATAAACAAAGTTATTGTTTTATTTTCATTTAATATTTTAAATTGTATATGAAATACGTACTGTAATTTAAGTAAAACATTTAAAATAGCTGTCACTTGTTTTCAAACTGCAACTATTTTAAGACATTTTTTGATAATATATCATAAAATTTAACGAACAATTTTTGTCTTTCGTAACCTTATGTCGGTTAACGTGGTTGAGTGGTAATGATCGTTGGCTACGCATCTGGGGGTCGGGGGTTCAAATCCTGGCTTGCGCAAGTAAATTTTATTTTGACAAATTGTGTAATTTTGCAATATATTCATTAAAAATAATATGTAGTATACTTGCGTCACGTTCAAGAGCGGTATATACTGTCAGTATCGCCCTGGTGAAAGACCACCATTCAGAATCGAAACGCTGCTTGAAATGGCATTAGCCGTGTTAGGTGACCAGACATGAAAGCCAGGTACTATCCCAGGTACTATCCCATATACCTCTTCTCCATCTCCTTACCCTTTTCAATACCTTTAGTCTCACAACATACCCCAATTGGGGATCCTATAATCTCCAGACGGTTGGGAGCAGCTGGGACTCTGGTGTGGTACTCATATAAAAAAAAATTCCGCACCACCCGCATATATATTACAGATAAATCATTTGTGGTATTGCTCGAGTTAACAACCTGAGGGAGGGCATTTTTGAGTGCTGGCCCTTAATAAATTCATACACACTCTTTTTCGTAATATCTGTACCAAAATACAGATCAGTAGGATTAACAATCATCTTGTTAATCCTTTGGCAAAAGTTACGAGATTTTGCATTGAGAAACAGAGAGCTGAACTGTTTTGCACGTGTGGATTTTAAACTAGGTCATCCAATACTTTGAGACAAAGTACTTTTATATTAGTTATATTCTTCTTATATTCCGTGAGTAAAACATATATAATATAGTCGAACTACCCGGCGTTGCCCGGAATTATTATAATAATTTTTGTTTTGTGTGGAGGGTTTTTTAGAGGATGTGTCTTGAACAGACGCATGTTGTAGGAGGGAGGAAACGGCCGGCAAATAGTTCCAGAGCCGGGCTGTTAAACTCAAGACCGAGTCATAGAAACGACCCGTTCTCATATGATAAATTTAAACTGTATATAAGCGTTGGGCATGTGGTTGGCGTATTTTAAGACAATGCATTGATGCCGAAGGGGTCAATGACGCTAGTTCCTCAGAGCATCTTCAATTGAAGTACCAGTAAAACAAGAACAGAATTCCCATCTGACGCTTGTGCTCTATAGATTGCATTTGTTTGTTAATACAGGGGAATCTATCAAACGGATCGCTCGTTTCTGCACAGAGTCAAGGGTTTTTTAAGGAATTTTGGGGCACCAGACCAAAGGTGGCTTCCAAAATCGACCGTGGGGCGCACGTGCAGGATTTGTACAGGGTCAGCAGTGGTGTACTATTGAAGAATCTGCGGGCCCTACACAGAACACGGTATAATTATGAATGGTATAGACGAAAGTTTCAAAAATTTGTAATGTGTCACACTCAACCTTTTTTTGAGTCCCAGCTGCTCCCAACCATCTGGAACCAGTGAGACTCTGGCATACCCAATTGGGGTATGTTTTGCGGCTGAAGGTAGTTATTAGGGGGAGGAGATGGGGAGATGGAAGGTGGGGAAGTACCTGGATTTTCAGATCTATTCACCAAACACGGCTAAAGCAATTTAAAGCAACGTTTCCATTCTGAATAGTCGCCTTTCACCAGGGGGACACTGACTGTATTTATCACTCTGGGACCGTGGCACAAATATACTATATATTATTTTTAATTAATAAATTGTGGAATAACACAGATAAACCAAATAAAATCATTAAAGCAGATAGTATTAAGAAATCTCAAATGAAACATGAAACAGAAAAGATGCAGAAAATAAAACAGTAGAGGAAAGGAAGCATATTCGGAATACCATTTACATTTTAGGGTGCAGAAAATAAGATAAAAATGTTTTTACGAATAAAAGTCGATTTAAATGTTAAGAAACTAATAGTTTATTAGGAAACGAGAACAGAAATTAAAAAAAAATATTACAGTGCTTTTAAAAAATAAAAAATTAAAGAATGAGAAAAAATGCGTTTTTTTAAAAGTGCATGTAATTCGGAATAGTATATTCCAAATTATATTCACTTTTAATATTTCAGAATATAATAGTGTCTTGTTAATTATTTGCAATAATCACATACATACTCTTCTGTTTCGCATCCGGCACATTCATTGTGTACCCAGAGGTTGCACATTAGGCACTTGACCCAAAGTTCTCCCCTTACATCCTGACTGAAAGGACCATTGCAGAAAAAGCACACTGCGTCTTCATCGTTTGGTTTATTAGTTCCAGGAGGGATGACTATATCAGAAGAGGAACTGTCATCAATTACTTCCGATGCAGAAGAATCCGAGTCAGTAGCAATATCTGTCGTTTTTTTCTTTTTGGAATTTTTTGTACCCTTGGGCTTGTTCTTGGCAGTCCTCTTTTCCTGTTCATCTATTAGTTGCTTCTTGTATGGAGAACTTGATATAACGGTTGAAACCGCTGATTTACGCCCTCTATTGGATGTTTTTTTCCTAGTTTGCGGAATCGGGGAAACATCAAATGGGGTAATGATAGTGCGATTGGGTCTTCCACGCGAAGTCGACGGCTGGGGTTCAATCGCGACCAAGGAAGGACTTTGTTCTTCGGGTGGACTTTCCATTAAAGCTAATGGACGTGCTTCAACTTTCATCATGGGTGTTGTTGACGCTTCTGCACAATGCTGGACTTCAGACTCTTCAATTTCTGCAGCAAGAAAGTCAGCATCGCTAAAAATATGCCGGTTGAAGGGATAGATTCCACTAACTTTGAATCCATTTGCTGCAATCTCTCCGGTTTGGCATTTGCGATAAGCATTTCCAAATAACTTCGTTATGTCATATACTGACAAAGCTCGTGCGTTATTACGTAGCCACATACGAATTTCTTCGCTATAATAGGCCTTCAGAGGACTCATGAATGACCTGTCGAGGGGCTGAATTTTGTGTGTGCAGTGAGGAGGGAGTGATATTATGGAGACGTGATTCGCTCTAGCCAAATCTACAATCTCCACGTTTTTTGTATGGCTATAATGACCATCCAAGATTAACAAAACCGGAGAGCTCTCGCTTGGTTTAGTTTTCTCCATGAAATGTAAAAACCATTGGGTAAATAGGTGAGTTTGTATCCACCCAGATGGATGACATACTCCAACAGATCCAGCCGGGGCTCCTTTCATGAGCTGTAGATTCATATTTTTGCGGGGGAAAATTATCATTGGAGGCACATATATGCCTGATGCGCTCATACAAACCACAATAGTTATAAGAGACCCTCGTTCAGCCGAAGTTAGTGCACCGATTTGTTTTTTACCACGGCGTCCAATGATTTTCGGGATTTTACTTTGAACGATAGATAGTCCTGATTCATCTACGTTGAATATACGGTCGGCGGGGTAGTTTTTTCTGAATACACATTTTCTAGTATGTCGTAAAATGTGTCCAATTTTTCTTTGGTAAAACCGATGGCTCTTGCAAACGAGGTTCCTGTAGGTTTTCTCATAGATAACACATTTTTGTGTCTATTTAGGAAGCCTTTCAACCAGTATCTGCCAGCAATTCCCGATTTAAAAGGAGTTGGATGATTATTTTTAACAGCCACTTGATAAGACAATCGTCGGATATCCATTTGTGTTAGACCATAGAACTTTTTTTCCATTACAAGGGCGTAGTCTACCAATTGTTTTTCGAACTCTGCACTAAAAACTGGTTTTCGGCCAATTTTCTTTGAGGTTAAAGTCAAAGAGTCCGCATCTTTTTCAGATACGAGTCGAAACAAAGTAGTACGTGGGACTTTAAAGTGTTTAGCTGCCATCAAATATCCCATTTTTTTATTGCGAACAGCAGTAATGGCTTCACACATATCATTCGAATCCCACTTCTTCCTTTTCTGGTACAAATTTGATGACGACATCTCTGTAAAATTAAATAAAAGTACTTTAAAAAAATGAATATAATTTGGAATACTATTCCGATTTTGCATCACATTCCGTATTCCGCATTAGCAACATATAACCTAAAAGATCTTTCTTATATCACATGTCAACGTATTAAAAAATGCAAAAACGAAAGCCATACTATAAAAATAAAACTCTTTCTGAAGTGATTTCATTTGTAATGTTATAAAATAGTTTGGAATATGGGGTGATTATATTGGATTAAAAACTCACCGAAAAAGTTTTGATAGGAGCAACTTCACAAAACACGTCAGCATTCATCCGCAGACACAGGAGAACTATTATTCCGGCCAAAATCAAGGCTCACAGCTTCGACTTTCAATAGTTATAATTATTACCGATAGATTCCGCCACCCGAACCGAAGATAAGACGGTATTCCGAATTACCAACAGTATTCCAAATACGCTTCCTTTCCTCTATCAGTCGCATCTGAAAATCGAACCTAGGGCCTCTGCCTTACCGGACAACCTCACCAACCACAGAACTAATGAGACTTAATATATCAATTTCATCGATATCATACTTCAAATGTGGGATCCTGGGTTCGATTCCCAGATAATAAAAATAATACCTTCATTGTAATTAAGTTTAACTATTACTAAAAAAAGTGTAATATAATAATGTAAGTGTACAGTGGTTTATAAAGTAAAAAAGAAAATAATATAACAGTTATACATAACTCGCCTCACTAGGCTAGCCTGTGTTGAGGCAGTAATTTTGCAAATTATTTTATAATTTTATAATACCTATCTATACACACTTATATCAAGATTTGATTCTTAAATATTTAAAATATAATTTTCTGTTTTATGTTTCATTTGAGGTTCGTTAAAATTATATTCTTCAATGATTAAATATTACAATGAGGTTTATGAGTTCCAATAAGACATTTCAATAAATTGAATGATTAATAAAACTTACTTGCACACGCCGGTATTTGAATTCGCAGCTTTGCGAAGGATCGTAACCACTTAACCATGGAGACCGTCTGACATCAATTGCTACTTACATCAAATGTGAATGGGTGCTCCGCTTTATCCGCTAAGCCGAATAATCTCAAAATGTATGTTTGGCTGTCTTAACGAATCAGGGCCGGTTCTGTGATTATAATTTATTTATTTTATACCAACGGTATAAATATGCCACAAACAATAGTTCCATGGCACAGTTAACTACAAGCATAATAATATAGCACAAATAATTTTAAAAGGTAGCTATTAAATGTGGCATTAGGTCGTACAATCACATCAGAGAGTTTATAAAGAAGGAAAGTTCATAAAGGATATAAAAGTAAAAGATCCGCTACATCTACGTATCTATTACTAACTTCAAGTAATCTAGGTACAAGCGAGTGTTTGTAATGTTCAGTCGTGGTGTTTAAATTTAAACAGGATTTTGGAACGAGTTGCTCTAGTAGGTATATGAAATTGAATGAGGTTAATTAAATCACGGCTGTCTATACCACCATTTAGAAATTTAAAAATAAATATCAAGTCGGAAATAATTCTTCGATCTGAGAGATTTGGCAAATTTAGTTCTTTCAGTAAGTAATTATAGTTAATGCTTTCAATGGTAATACCGAGTTTATAATTAATGTGTCTTAGGGTGCAATTGGAGCAGTGCGCTCTGGGCGCCGACTTTTCAAGGCGCCAAAGCGATGATAATACCAGCTGACACGACGTCATTGAGGAAAATTTTCACTAAAATAACATAATGCAAATCATTAAAATATTATTATTTATTTAGGCGTCTGTTAAAGCGCTCAATGCCCTATACCTAGTATATCAATTAGAAAACGAGATAGATACAGAACAAAGTATTGCAAAACAAGATGCCTACCGGACGAACGTTCTAATGATAGAGTGCGTTCATTCATCCAGTGCGGTCAAATTACGTTTTCAAGGTAAGGAGCGTAACTACTAAATACAGATGGCGATACTTCTGTTTGCAGCTCGCGTACGTATTCCTCCATCATGTCGATATGGATACAAATAGTATGGGTTATATGGAATTAGTAGGACTGTACTCCACAGGATTATTTGTATAGTACTTCATCCCTCGTACTGCATAGGATTAAGTGGAACTAGGCCTGAGTCATAACTGGTATTTTGTGATATTACCTAATCTACATGTATTAGTTTTTGCCGGTATTATGTTATTTTCACCGTTCCCAAATATTAGCGTAATATGATTAAGGCATTCACCAGCAATAGGAAAATTCGACAGATCCACATATCGATTAGGTATCTACTAAATCACTATTCAGTAGATATGGATACCAAGATATCATTCCACACACGTAACGGTAAAGCCGCGTCTCCTGCGAGTGTTTTTTCAAAACATTTACACAAAAAAAAACAAAACAAAGGGGCGTTACCATACACATTTTTGTGTGCGTATAGAATGTTTTTGTCTTCCGAAATCAATGGAAAACATTCTTCTCGCGGGTGAAGAGGGGAAAGGGGGAAAGGTTTGTTTCATTTTTTTAAATCGCTGAACGGTGCGGATCTATCTATGCGTCCCGTCCGATGGTACTTTGTCATAAATCGAACAGGTTTTTTTAGGTTATGTGTACTGAGCGAAATTATAACATAATATTATAAGAAGTTTCCTTATGTATCACTAATAATAATAATTTATGTAACTGTTATGTATTCTCTTATTTTGTATGCTATTTCTAATAGGATCACAGCCCTCATATTAATAACCTTTGAAAGTAAACATCGTGAAGTAAATATGCATATAAGCACGTCTTTTTCTCGTTAGTATTAAAAAAACTAAGAATCTAAAACCTACTTTATATATAATACAATGTTTTAATTAGACATAAAATAGGTTTTTAAGTTTTTGGTTTGGTTTTTTTTCGTAAATAAAAAAAAAACTAATAGCCACACAGAAACGTGATACTTAAAATGAATTAAAATGCGTGATTTTGCTTCTTCGTTAACTGAAATAGTTTTTCATTATTTTTGTGCATATTAAGAACATCGTTCTTATGCATATTTAATCATCGTGATAAACACATTCATTGATTATATTACAGTGGTTTACACAACATATCTCTTATTATTTTTACATTCATTGACATTTATATATTTATTTTATTCAAACAATAAACAAAACAATGGTATTTTATTCCAACCTATAAAAATACGTAGTACATTAAAAATATTATGCTTGAACTCATCCCGTTGTCTACGCAAAATGTTTTGTTTTTAATCAAAACAAAACATTTTAGCAGGAGACAGAATGTGTATGAAAACAAATGTTTTTGTGTATGGTTTTTTGTGTAGAAAAAGTCGCAGGAGACGCGGCTTTAGAACGATGATATCTAAGGAGTCTGAAACGATATGTCCGATATCTTGCGGTATTATAATACGTATATCTGTTGCGATTATATTGTGTTCAGCCCTAACAGGAACAGGATTGTCGTAAGTCGTAAGCAAATTTGACGTTGCTTGTGTTTTGAGTTTGACAAAGGGCGTTAAAGTTTTATTTACACCAGGCGCCGTTTGGCTTTCGCCGCCGGCCCTGTAACGAATGTGAGTAAATATTAATCATTTTGGCAGTGGGTAAACTCGGCAGAATAATAAATTATTTTTTTATTCTTTATGCTAGCTGCTTTTGCATAACAGAGCGGTCGCAAAAGTGTGTCACAAGGAAGAAATTATGATAAATTTCTCTGAAACAAATCTGATGATGAACGGTTTTACTGACCTAAAAGCAGAGATTCTAGCTATATTGCAGCATTTTTTCTAGTGGACGTACACATTCTGCGTAATTTTACTACTGAATTCCTTTATTTCATTTAATTAGCTTCAACTGCCTTTTTAAAGATATTGTTATACAATGCAGAAAATTATGCATTGTGAGATTATATAGTGACAGTGTGACAGTGTCGGTAAGTAGATCCCTCAGACAAGTGACATCTATTGACATAAATTGAAACAATTTATGCACATCTTCCGTCTATTGACCAAGTTAAAAACTTTGTAACAAATTTATGTACAAAATAATGTTTCATTTTATATGCAGACTTAAGTAGGAATTTAATGACTGACATTTGAACGTGGTCCTACAAGTTGGTCATTGCATATTTATAGCACTAAATTATTTAGATGTATTTTCTTTAGAGGAATATTTAACGTTCTAATAAATACTATGGGGACTACGCCATGAAAATGTATAATATAATAAAATCCGTAGGTTGATACTGGTGACACGAACACATATTTAATAATTAACGATAGCTCTAAGGTTGGACGAGAAAATTAATAAGAAGCAATTTATGATGTTAATAAATGGCCAACTTTATACAGTGCTGTTAGTGAAGGGCGTTTTAATTCCTATTATTATGCAAATTATGCCTATTGTTATGCAAAAAAGATTATTTTTATAAATATTTTCACTCGAGATTATAATTTTTTTCATATAAAATTATACATATTTTTTTTTGTAAGAAGACCAGGATGGAATATATAAAACAAGTTTCATAGTTTGTCGCTGTATCTCAACAAAGGGGACTTGCTCTTCTACTTGCTTTTACAAATGTTTTAGTTACTATATTTTCATTATATGGTGTTGTTTGAGAATATTAATAAGCGAATGACTTTTAAATAATAACGCAATCTGATGAGAAGTTGTATAAACATTATTTCTATTAGAAAGTGAATTAGCTATGTTTGAATTCAATATCAAGTACATTTTCAAGTCTTCGATGTTGATTCCAATAGTCCTTAGATTAGTCCCAACTGCCCCCTGCTAACCGGAGTCAGTGAGATAATACCATCCCCAATTGGGGTAAGTTATGGGGCTGAATAGTATGGGGAGGGGAGTGGGATGAGTAAGGGGATGTTGGGGGTGTACATGGTTTCAGATCTAGCCATTTCAAGCAACATTTGGATTGTGAATGGTGGTCTTTGACTAGGGCGATACTGAGAATATCATTTTGGAGTACTATACCAAATAGAAATTATAAAATTGTTAAATATTCCAAAATAATTCATTTTTCACAATGAATTCTGAAAAATTCCTGGATTTCTTTGTAAAAAAGTCTTCTTGCCTTTTTTGAGTGCATTATTAAAAGTTTCCTACTGATGTTAGAAATAATAGATATGTCACATTGCCAAATTTACCCACCATTTTGACGGGTGGAGGAAAACCACGTGACATCCTAAATTTGGCACCAGGCGAGTTCACGCATTTCTCGAATACATGAAGTCAAAATTGGTGTATTGACCGGCAGCGAATTGCATTCTAAGATTTTTAAGAAATAATTTAATGATTGTAGTTTCCTGCGCAATCAAACCTCGTAAAAAAATTGGATAAATAGAATAAAACAAAACCATCGAATTAAACTCCATAAATAATCGATTTCTACCTGAATTTCCAATTATTCAATATAATTATTATACAATAAATTAATAGTTTTATTGACACGAAATCACTACCGTCCACATTTCTTTCACGTGATTTTGACTGTGGTAAGCAAAATTAAAACATCTGTAAAAAGTGTCAAGCTCTCAACAAAATATTCGGATTTTGTAAACAAGCTGAACCCTTTTCTAATTAACTCTTTTACTTATTGGCAGTTTGAGTTAGTTTGGAATTTGTTACCACAGCTACGATAAAAAAAGAGATTTGTCATAAATACCGCATAATATTTAAAAGGGAAGTTAATCATTAGTAGATTTGCTTTTCGAATTGTAATCACTAATACTTTTCAGTGTAATGCAAGTTGCCTGCAGACTATCGGGATGCATTTATTCGCAAATCAAATGACAGTGACGGATTGGTTGTGATGGTAGAGTTGGTAGTTATGTTACTTCAAGAGAGAGTAAAAGTCCCGAGTTTGAGTATCCTTCATCAGGATTCAATAATCAATGTCACCATGAAGTGTAAAGCCTTAACAAGTTAAGTATAATTATAAAGTTTTTTCAAGATCTGCTACGGTTTTCGATGGAGTAAGGAGGAACTTCATTGAAGAATATTATGGCTTAAAACCAAATATTCATGTGGATCAACAAACACCGATTCTGAATATATGAGTTAAATTATGGCTTAAAAACCACATATTCACAAGGATCAACAAACGTCGATTCTGAATGTATAAGTTATATTATGTATAAATATGCGAAGATGAATCGTTATTTAAAGTTGAATAAAATACCCTCTCATCAAAACGTCCTGTTTGTCGGTACCATTTTATGATTGGTTCGCGTCTAAATTCTTTCTGTATGACGCTCGTGTGACGTCATGCGATCACCCCTCGGCTTTATAAAAAATCTTTATAATTAATTTAACTATAAAAACGAACTTTAAATAATACTGGTTTAAGTAGCAGGTCAACATTGATTTTTTTAATGGAGTGGAACCCTTATTGACTGATGACTTATTGCATGAGGCGGGTTTAAAATATTAGGCCATGTGAAATGCACATTTGGATGCAGTGGTACCATAATTATTCGTAATCTGAAATCACATAAAGTACGGACCATGCACTGCACTAATGCCCAATAATGCGATTGTTATGCACTTTGCAAACCACTCTCGTTGGAAAGCCCATTAAAGGGAAGCTGGGGTGGAGATGGAATTAGGAAATGCCAATAATTATCCGAATGCCCCCATTATTGGTATTATCGATTATGATTTGTAGGCATTGTAACATGTCGAGGTTATAACAAAATAAACAAATATGCACGAGATACTTCGAACGATTTGTTTGTAACTTTTATAAGAGTAGCTAGGAAAATGTATAAGGTTTCAAAATACAAAAATCCTCAAACTGTAATAATTTAAATTCTATATGTAATACGTTTTGGAATTTTACGTAAATCGTTAAAAATGGTCTTCACTGGTTTTCAAACTGCACCTATTTTCTGACATTGTTGTATGTAATGCATAGAATTTTAAAGACTAAAGTTTTTTTTTTGCGTTTTGATACCTTATACATTTTCTTAACTACCCTTAAAGAATTTACAGAATAATCGTTTGTAGTGATGTTTAGGCCCCATTTATGATTGCTGAAAATAGCAAATAATATGCAGGGGCTACGCAATGGGCAATGCCGGGAAACCCATATTGTCATCTATATATATAAAAATCAATGTAAGTTTGTAACTTTGTTTGTTTGTCGTCGATGTTCTCGAAAATAACTGGATCGGTTTCGCCGAAAATAGCACAGTTTGTTTTTGTTAGTGCCGGTAAGGTTTAGAAAGTAGTTTGAATGAAATCCAATATATAAAACTGTTGCTATAACGTTTTAAAATTAGTATGAAAAACATTGAACCTGCCATGTTTTATTTAGGTTAGCCCATAGATATAAAACTTTGGTTAGCCACAGATTGCATATTCAAAAGAAGGTTTTTTATGTAGAATATTTTCAAAATGGAAAACACGAATAGGTACCTACGTAGGAACTTTATGATTTACACACATTTTGAAAAAATAAACGTTTGGAATGAAATAAAATATTCAAATGAATGTTTTTTTATTTGGAGATAGTTACTTTCGCCGTCAAATCAATTATGGCACCCTAATGACAAGCAAGAATTCACAACTTCATAATTTTATTCCAAATCCCGAGCAAGGCCGGGTACACATCAGCTAGTTATATTATGTAATTAAAAGGAAAAGTTTTAAAAAAATCTACACGGGTAAACCAAATTCTAAAATCTACACAAACAGTCAAAACCAAAATATAATATGTCGATATATTGCATGGAGAAATAATGAAATAGAACAAATATTAATCATTTCTTCATTAGAAAAGCGTCGGAAAGATTTTGATATCATTTGTTTTATCAAAATTATTAATTGTATTATTATTGACTCACCTTCTTTGTTGCAACTCATCCGGTTCAGTATTAGCTGTCGTAGACTTAGAAACAATTAATTGCTTTTCTTCAATCAGCACTCTGCTAATTATGTGTACCATTCTCCACTGTCCAGAATGTCGAGGCTTGTTAACTCAAGCCAGTGCCTTTACATTTTGGTACCAGTCTAAATCGTCCCCTTTTGTTATTCAGCTCCTGCGACAAAATGAACGCTGTAAACTAGCGACTAGTCATTCATAAACCAGTCTTTCGTTTGTGCCGACTCATTTAGAGCCGTAAGCGTATTACTCCTCGTAAACCATACCACGGTACAAACGATTTAAAAAAATATACATTTTTGTCACTTTTTACAAAACTAAACTTCAAAGAATATCATTTCATGTGTCTAACATAATGGACTCTACAGAAACCTCGTACAGATTTATTATTTTATGACTTTCACTCATTAAAAGCGATCTTGGCCATGTTTTATTAGTAAGATATTAATTGCACAGATTGTTCTAAAAATTATTTGCTTTTAAACAGGATTTAATATTTGGGCAAATGAAATTGAAGCAAATAAGTTACAATCTAAATTTATGTGTTTTTAATCCCCAATGACTTAATTTTAATGCCATTTTTATAAATGTATTTTGCTAATAAATTGTTGATTTGCGGGGTGTTGAGACTAAGGCAGGGAATAGTGGTTGAGGATTAATTTTTTAAAGTTTTACCAATTCATGCGTAAAGTTTGGAAACTGGTCATTGATAGGACACTCAAAGAAATTATGGTCCAGAGTATCCTCTGACCCACAATCACAGTAAGGCAAGCTGACCGTGGAACCTGGCGAGATGACTAAGACAAGATGTGTGACCTAATCTCATTCGAGTTATGGAGGAAATATATTTTTTGGCATGCGAGTGTATTTATGAAACCGGGGGTTGACAGGAATAAAAGGTTGTATTAATGAGTACTGATGACCTTTTGTTAGAGAAGATATTTTCCATTCAGAAGACCATTTGAGTTTGTATTTGCTTTTTAGAATAGGGAAATAGTCTCCAACTGAAAAAGGAGTATCACTTAACTTGTTCAGGCTTTGACTTGAATGTTCTCTCGAGTGTGTAATTTTTTTCTATTTTTGTCATTGCTTCATTCATGTATTATGTATGTGCTGTTCTTTTTCTGTAACTCTTATTTTCCTCATTTCGTGTTTTGTGTTCTGTGTAATTGGACAATGGTCCGTTAATATAAAAACAATAATACGGAGGAAATAGGCAAAAAAAAATTTTTTGCATCGTTTTCTTAAAATAGGTTTCAATATGTTATCGAAAACGTCTGTTTTGTCTAAAACAGTTTTTTCAACTTTTTTTTATACAAAAATATTGTCAATGACGTCATTTACAGGTTTGGAAAACTCTCCTTTTAACAAATATTGTTTTTTTTTTTTAACATATTATTATGTTTTTTTTTAACTAACTAACTAATCATCACACTGTTTTTCACAGGATAACAGATTGGCACACATTTCTCGCTACATTCACATTTATACATCGTCCCAAACATACCCTTCTGTTATTCTGACGAGCTGTTATTAGGTTCACTTGACAATGCCACGTCTTCTTCGGTTGTCCCCGACTTCCTCTACCATTCACATTGGCTTCACTTATACTCCTTCCACTCTTTTCCGCTCTACATTTGATGGTTTTGCATCGAAGCATTATTTTTTTATCTTACTCATCATGCTTGCATTCAATGAGAATCTACACATTTTCACACGGGCATACATGGTTCTAGCACACATACGTCTCAGGGATCTCATTTCCACATGCCTTATTTTTGTACATGAGCTGAAAATAATTGCAAATCCAGTTAATCCATAAAAAATCTATTAAAATTTCATGTAGCTAGGAAATCCAGCGTTCAACAGATTTCCGCATTAACGTTTCGGAGAGTTGGAAAACAATTTTCGTGGCAATATTTGTCTTGTCGTTGAAATTTTAAAACAGAAAATTTTTCGCTCTGGAGAAAAAAATTTGAAAAGAAAAATGTCATTTTTCTCTTCCTATTCGCTTCCTTCTGCTCCTGATATTCCAAGAAACTCAGAACAAAATAAGTTCGCTCAGTCGACCTATTTTTTCGTTCCACTGCTTTCATTCCTTTAACCGTTTTTTTCGACTTTATTCACCAGATATCGGCTTTTCTGCGCAATTATAGTTTCTGGAATATTCTTCGACTCACCGATAAAAATAATAGTTGGCTTTGTTATGGATTTAATACAATATTTCTTCGATAGCCTCATATTTTCCCGTTCACAAATATACCTTCTACATTTCATACTTAACCCTTTGGTCCCAAAAAACTATAACCTTCAATCAGAATTTTTCCATTTCCTTGCAAACTTGTTTTTAAAAGATAATAGCAATACGATTCCCGAATCACATAAGTAACACTTATTTTTGTAGAGATCACTGACGTCATAAATAATCGACTTGTCTTAAGTACCATTTTGACGGCTGGAGGCAAAAGTCACGTGACACCAATTTTGGCACCAGCCTAGTTCACCGCCGTTCACGTTTTTTGGCGTAATTTTGACTACGGTAAGCAAATTATAACACGTTTATAAAAAAGGTTAAAATAAATATTCTAACAAAACATTCGGTATTTTTTAACAAGCTGAACCATTTTACTTATTTGCTGTTTTACTTAAATTTTCGGCACGCCTAGCTCGTCTCATCACCCCCCTTATTGGTTTCTTCCCCTTGCGTGTTAAAGCATCTCTATCTATTATTTGCTCTGTGGTGGAGAGACATAAATAAGTCACCTCAACCAATATAATGGCGTGTAAAACTCCTCTAAACATTGGATAAAGAGGTTGCATGACCGCTTTAGAACTAGTTGACTCACTCCTAAAAGTATCACACAATCGTTATTTATCGTAGCCAACAAGCAGATTTATCGTTCATCATTCCTTTTCGACGAGAACATTAAGCTTCATCGAACTTTTAATTTCATCATTTCTGATTTAACATCCATTCAATCACAGACTTGTGTTAGATATTTTTTACGTAATTTATTATTTATGAATTTTTGATAGTATTGAAGTAATTTCTATTGGTTTGTTCTAAATCACTCCGGAATGAATACAACGAACCGAATATTTCAAAATAGCTTACGTTTATGAGGACTCTACGATAACAAGTTAAGCTTTAGAGAAAAATAATAATACCCGCTTAAGTCAAGTAAAAATAGCCAACCATTTTATCGAAACATGCTTTGAAATATCTCGTTAGTGAATTTCGTCAACATTTTTTAAAATACAACAAATATAAGAATTGAACTTCTTCGATATAAATAAATAATTTTTTTTTTAAATCTCAAGTATTTCAAATTTAATAATGTTATTATTAAGGGATGCAAGTCTTTTAGATTATTATTCTGACAGCTGTTTCGGCATTCAGAGCCTGTGGTTTTGAACGCCACATTTTTTTTAACTGTGATTAGGCTTGCTTATATGATTTTATTTACCCCTTCCCAACTTTCGGTAATAAACGATTTACCCAGAAAATAATTGTGATAATTAAAATTCTAAAAACTGAAAACGTACAGAACTTAATAATAACATTATTAAATTGGATTTACTTTAAATTTAAAAAAAAGGAGTTCTACGAATTCAATAACAATCAATATTATTCAATGTTAGAATCGACCAACTAAGTTAATATATCGATGAATGTTTTCTGAATTTTTATATATATTTGGTTAATATAAACATTATGAAAAGGAAATTGGTAGCGTCTTCGTCTGTCCGGCAAGTAGAAGGTTACGAGTTTGATTCTCAGTCGCACTCAAAACTTTTCTTAATTTTCCTAACTTGCCTTCCAGTGATGGGCGTAAACGGAATATATCGCCGAAACATCGCACTTTGAAAGTTTTAAATAACTTTAAAAACTTTTATTTTTTATTTTTTTGTTTTATCGCTCGCACGACTTCTAAAAATTGTTATCAAAATAAATACAAGAAAAATTACGTTGATCCTTAAGGATATGTTAGATTAGGTTATGCCAAAATGTGACCCTTATGCTTAAGAGGAACGGCTGCGCGGCCTGTTTCATACAAAACTTAATTATGGATTAGATTCCAAATACCCACCCAAACTTAATGAAATATTTTTATATTTAATCAAAAGGTATATTAAATATCTAGTAAGGATTAGAAGTATTTTATTGATTTTTGTTTTAATTTAGAAAATATAAGCCACAAAAGATGATAATTTATTCACATTTTTAGGAGGCAACTTTGGTAAATATTTGTTACTAAATGGATATTTTTGAAAAAAAAATGTCTCTAACCTACCTCCGGAATATGATGAAGTATACAATAAAATTTTAAGGACTGCTGAAAATTGTTTAATTTGCGTCAAAATTTTACATTTAGTTAGCGACGAATTCGAGGTTATTTTTACCTACTTTTTTGTTTGCGTCGCGCTCACACTTTGTCGGCCTTTTGAAATGGCAGAAACATAAGCGAATGCGTTCGTTTTAATACGGCAAGTTTACCAATATTCGAGTACCAACCGTGAAAATCTTAAATCATTTATTTCATATACCTACGAGAACTACTCGTTCAAAAATCCTGTTTAAATGTAACAACACCAGGACTGAGCATTTCAAACACTCGCTTGTACCTAGATTACATGAAGTTAGTAATAGATATGCAGATGTGGCGGATCTATTTAACTGCACCGAAGGTAAATAAAAAAGGCCATACTATGATATCTTTCCAATCAATATTTATATACCTTAAGTTTACTATATATTTTATATCTACGAATATTTCTTACTTGTATATCCTTCATGAACTTTTATTCTTTATATACTTTCGAATGTCATTGTACGATCAAATGCCACATTTAAAAGTTACTTTTTAAAATTATTTATACTATATTATTATGCTTGTAGTTAACTGTGACATGCAATATTTTTTTTTGTATATTTATACCGTTGATATTAAATAAATACATTTATGAAACACCTGCGACAATTAAAAAAACCTAAAATATATATATCGATTCTTCGGTTAGAAATGCTTTGAAATAACATTTCGACTAAGGTCTTTTTTAAAATTGATGGTTCATTTCCGAGCGGATATCTCCTTTGTACCCGTCTCTGATCTATGCGAAACTGTACCCCTTTACTTCCGATATTACATAGCTAAACGACGATAGGAAAGATGGCCTATTTTCCCCCCAAGTGTGTGTGACCCAGTAGCCTCGATAGGGAGCACCTAGTGAATTATGTACATTAGTACTGTATATATATGCTTATATTTTTGAAGCGGTGGAGAAGTGTGAATGCATTGGGATTATAAATGATAGATAGGCTCCTCGGTAATGGCAGTCCTTGATCGATCATAGACAATTAGTTACAATGGTAAGTTTTTGTTTCTTTTAGCTAGATGAGAGGTCCAATATTTCTTGAATAACAATATATTGTATTCTGTTTAAGGTGCTTGCCTGCTTTTTATATTGGCACAATGTTTGCTAATATCATATTTTAAACATAACTTAATAAGGGATGACGACGACATCGACAGGCAAAGACGAGCCCTTAGCATAAAAACTAACATGCTTAGTCGAAGATCTTTGGTGAAAGGGATGCTCTTTCTAGCGTTCTGTACCACATTGAACAAGTAGGTAAATTTTAAGAGGGGTACTATGGAAAGGCTTCGAATATAGTATGACAACGCTTACCGCTTGATGTTTGGTCGACCGAGGTACTGCAGTGCTTCCTGTGTACTCATTGGGGGTCGAGTACCCGGATTTGCAGCTCTCAAGAGAACCAGAGTAGTAGGAATGAGATAAAGGATTTATAACTCCGGAAATGTCCCTATATCAGATATGTTTATCTTTTTGATATAACTTATGAAAACATGCATTACATATATATATATATACTCGTATATTTAAATATGCGTTTAATATAAATATATCAAATATATTGTCTAAAACACGTACAAAAATGTTATAAAAAACTGAATTAAACCATTTCCTGCTATGATTATATATTTTCCCAATTTTGTTTTCTTTTTTTTTTAATTTATAATTTTGTTATGTAACTTACCTTTAAAATCCACGTATAAATACAAATATACTAATATACTGCCACTAACTCATACCAGGTATACCTACGCACTGGCCTTGCATATGTGGAATTTTTTTGCTTTGTATGCATTACACGTAGGTTTATGTACATGTGTTCAGATGTATATATATAAGTGAATGAAAAAATATTTAAAAAATGTTTATAACTTTTGTACCTTGTTTGTGTGAACGCATGTATTAAAAAATGAATACATAAATAAAAGGAACAGAGTAATTAGAAAATTCAACTTTATATTTGTATATAAGTATGTATGTGAATACGCTCTATAGGATGTGTGAGAATTCACTAATCTCCCCACATCCTGAAATTAAAACCATTGTTATTTAATACCAAGATTTATAAAAATCATGTTTTTGTTTTATTTTATTTTCAAAGTGTGTCAAACCCTATCCTTTTGATAACTGGAGATCCAACGCACGATATTTTAATTAGAAAGTAAAAAATCTGTGTGCTCAAATAGAAAAAAAAACTATAGAATGGTGAGCTCTGGCGTCATTACCACTACAGGAAACTGCTTTTTAAGACATACTGCACTGGCCTATGCACATCTGAGCTGTGGTCGCAATACTCAGCAGCGCAATGAGACAAGCTGAAGGTTCTGCAGTGTCTCTACGATGTTCACTCAAGGAAGGGTCCACTCATTCCCCGTCTTACTTCGCCACCGACTAGCCAGCTTCTGGAGCAGGACACAGAAATCAACCAACGCCATTGTCGTAGGTGCATCCGAGTGGCTCAGCTCTCCACTTAATAAGCAATGGATGCATATGATGCGGCTACCACCTTGAAAGACGATCCCTTAAATTAAATTTATTTAATTTATTTAATGTTATAAATAACTACTATGTTATTCAATTTCTTTCATTTATTTTATGTAATTAACCTTTTTTTATTTTCTCGTTATATATTTTAAAATTATTATTTTGCCTTTTTCATTATGTTAATTTGTCTATTTATATTTGTAGATATCTCATGTAATATTGCAGATTGGGTTTGCACTATCCACCCAGTCCCGCTGGATTAAAAACATAAATAAAATAACATTTTTCATTTTATACGAACCTTAATGAGGGTAATGTCACTGTTTTCAGCTCCAAACATTAAAAGTGGTACAATCATAATGGAAAAGTTCGAAATTCACTGGCGAAGGCCGGGTATTAAAATTATTAAGCGAAAAATAAATGATTTCGGTGCTCTATTCCCAGCCTGATATGACGTTTGCAGATAAGTAGTAATACAGTTCTCTCGTTGTCTGGACATACTTCAAGTTCGCTGTATATCAATGGAACAGCTCCAACCCTATATTGCTGCCTCATTTGTCAATAAAGTTTTGGCGATAAACAACTTTGCACATACATTAATGTCGCCGAGATATTCGTATATTCGCCACTAAGGATAATGTTATGATGATGCTTCGTGACCATGGATTAGAAATTGGGAGCCAATTCGAAAAAACCGGATTTTCAAATATCGTGAAACTTTAAATCCGGATTTTCAAATTTCGTGAAACTTTAAATCCTGATTTTCGGATATGTTCAAAATTTTACAATTTTAATGACCGAAAACAATAAAACATGGAAAACCAAATTCTGATCCATTATAACAAGTTGAGGAGATTCCCACGTGTACATATGGAGCGACCTGCCAGGTAAGTATGTTTTTCAGTATCTGTTTGTATATAATTAGATAGAGAATATGAATTAATATTTTTACAGCGCCCTTAAGGTGATGCTATACAAATCATCCAATTATTATTATTAAGATTTAAGTTTTTTTTTTCAAAATTCAGGTGCAAAATTTCATATACTTATAAATGTTCTCACAAAAATATTGTAAATTATTGAACAGTCGGAGCTGTCGGTGCTGTAGATATTGTGAACGTTAACGAAATAATATAATTTAATATTACTTTATTTGTTAGTTCCTCTTTTGACCGTCTACACTGAAAGGTTTGTAGTAGATCTGAACATCAATATAAAAAAACTACCCTTTTTAGAACTCCTTCATTCAAATACAAATTAATAGCTACAGAAGCTTATAGGAGACTTCTGTACTTATAAAAAATAAAAAAATAAAAACAAACAAAAATGATCACAAAGTTGAAAATATGATGAGAAAAATACTCGAAAGGTGAGTTCTTGCGTTCGGAAAATTACGTTATTTAAAAAAAAAGCTACAAATTTAATCTCAAAATAAATGTCCTCAACACCTTCCTAGAACTTAGGCTAAAGATGTAAAGTAATTTTCATTATCAAAAACAAAACATGATGCCATTTTGATTGATGTATATTTTTCAATAAAACCATTTAACCCTTTTATTCAAATTATTAAATTCTAAATTTGATTGTTCTGAACTCCTGCATATAATCAACTTACACATACCTAAATAAACGACTAGACAAACATTAAAATTTTACATACGCATATCTCATTCCAACTATGGTTTTCATTTTCCAATACAACGCTTACACAGTCTGGTAACAAACATTTATAATAATTTGAATTTTGCAAACGTCAAAAGCCGTACGAACAAGCAATTAATCGCTAGTTTATATTTTTTTGTAAACTATATTTAAAAAAAAGTGTAATATTGCTATTTTTATTTTAAACATTTATTATTATGTTTACCTATTTTATAATTAATATACATTTTTTAAAATATATATTTGTTTGTTTTTATCATTTCATCTTTAAAATATTGTAACTTCTGAAAAAGTTGTATTATTACGTAAAGACTTCTCGACGTTTAAATAAGTAAAGAAAAGGTGGTGTTGAAGCTTGTGGAAAGCCGGGTTACTGTTATTAGTTTTCACAGCAAACACGAAAATTCCTTCCTACGCAAATAAGTAATATCATTATTTTGTCAAATATTATTGTTCCATTGGCAATATTTTCATTAATCCCGTTTTGTCAATATGGCCGAGTGGGGCAATCCCACAGGTGGCATATTCCGCCTATTAGACCCCACTATTATTGGAATTGGAGCAATCGATGTGTTTTATGTGAGGCCGTTAGAAGAGCAATTTGTGCCGCCATTTGAACACAGGTGTAGCTGGAACAAGTATTTCTGAGCGATAATTATAGGTATTAATGTCATCAATCACGAAGACATAAAAATGGTTTGTTTAAGTGAAGTCTATATTATTTTGATCCAGGAGAGTGTGCCGAGACAGAGTTGCATGGCAGTCTATTCTCTCTTCCTACCCATGCAGAGAATGGTTATTATAAATGAATAAATGAGAATTTACTTTATTTACTTAATTTACTTTATTTAGTTTATTTACTTTATTTAATTTATTTACATAAATTATTGATTTTTCTTTTATAAGTTATCCCCCCCCCATGCAAAAACGGATAATTAAGACATCATCAATATTCAAATTTATCTTTATCATAGTGAAGAATGTAATGACAGGTGGTTGACGCGTCGAAGCAATTTCGGCAATGTTGTCATTACCATATTTGAAGTCATTTCAGCGTGTTACGCTAAAAAAAAAGAAAAAAGGCGTTAATGTTAGTATCAGACCTGTGCATTAATTTTTTTTTTAATTCTCTGTCACAAGTTTGTACGAAATCAGTATTTAAATAGCTATCAAATCATTCATTCTTATCTATATTTTTTTCCACAAATTTGAAATGAATAAAAGCAATATTTTTAAAAGGCGTACGAAGAATTGTAAAGGCTTAATCAGAATTAAACGCCAACAAAAAATCTTGGAATCCATTATTCAAACAATAGCGCAGAGATTCACAAAGCTTTAACATGCGCCCGGTTAAATTAATCTACATTGTAAAGAGAACCGTGGATTTGTAGATTTTAAATACTTACCTAACATTAAACGTTAAATTTAATTTTACTCAGTTAGGTATTAAATTAATTTCAATTAAAGTTAATTTTTAAAAGAAAAAAATCTTTTCTTTCGAGTCCTTAAGAGGAACGGCTGCGCTGCCTGTTTCATATATAAATTAATTTTGGATTTGAGGCCAAAATACCAATCAAAACTGTACTATATATATTTTTTAATTAAAGTTTTAGTAAATATCTAGTACGTATGAGAAGTATTTTATTTATATTTGTTTTAAATTATGAAGTTAGATAGATAGTTAAATAGGCCTTGAAATTTTTTTTTTTAGTTTTAATGGCAACTTCAAAAATTATTTGCGGGTTTATCGTATTTTTTTTTAAATTATCATATTTGCTATGTAAATATGATTACGTAAAGAAAAATATGAAAACGAAACATTTAAAAAAAACTTTTTTCGTGTAGATATTTTAAATTATCTACGGTAAATTTGTGTTCCAAAGTAAATTGGTCGTTTTTAATTTAATTTAAAATCCACCTTAATGCTTACTTTAATATTTAAAATAAAATACATATTTTATGTATATATTATATACCATATCTATATATTTTCAAAGAAGACGGGGTAAAACATCACCGTTAGCCCCCAAATAATTGTTACAGGTGCCTCTAAAATCGCGAAAATTCAATTCCTTTAATGGCCTATATTTCATAATGTAAAACAAAAATAAAAAAAATACTTCTAATCCGTACTAGATATTTACAATACCTTTTGATGAAAAAAAAAGATCATTAGGTTTAGGTGAGTATTTTGGCCTCAAATCCAAAATTAAGTTTTGTATGAAATAGGCCGCGCAGCCGTTCCCCTTAAAAGTTTCGTAATATACGTAAACATAATATGATAATAATACATATATTTTATTATTATTTAAAATCATTAATGGAAAGTTAGACAGTCCTGACCTGGCGAGTATGATTATTTATCGTATACCTAATAAATGCAACACGAGACTCCACGTTACATTTAATATAGTTGCTTATCGCACTAATTTTATGTACAATTGTCGTTCAAAGAGATTTCATTGTCTGGGGAATGAAACTCGCGATTTTGACACGTTCAATTTCGGTAACATTTCTTCCATTAAAAAGCGAATATACTTATATAGACATGCAATTATTTGATATGCAATAATCCTTAACTGATCTGCAAAACATTTACCTCATTATTTAATCATGTTATTTATTGTATATCTACTCGCATGTCTCTCAAACCTATTGAGCGTATAAATAAATAAACATTTTAAGACGAAAAACTGGTTACGAATAATCTGAATATTTTTTAATATCTCCTACTGCCACCATTACATTCGTCAAATGCTTGTGTAATGAAGGAGGTCGTATTAGAATCGCAACGCCTGGGTGAGAAGCCAACGCATTTATCAACTCCGCTACTAATCAGTCACTTTTTTCTCATTTCCACTATCAATGTATTTTTCTTTAATCATTTATATATTTCACCTTTTTGTAAAAATATATTTCACGGTGAAACTTCGTTGGCTTATATGCAACCCATTAAACTCGCAATATGTTCAAATGTGTGGTGACCGGATAATTCAACACGCTTATAAATTGGCACATTTTTAAAGTGACATAAAGTATATATGTTTTATCTAACTAACCATCACGCCGTTCCACGCCCGACTCAAGTATTTGATTCATTGATCGTGCCATGTCTTCCTTATCGGACCCCGGCTTCTTCTACCATTCACATTCGCGTCATATATTCTTCTTACACTCCTTTTCTTAATCTTACTAATTATGCTTACATCAGCCTTGTATTCTTTACGAATCTCAATATTATTCACACGATCATACATGGTTTAAACACATTCGCCTCAGAGATCTTATTTCTACGGCGTTCAGTTTACTTTCATCCTTCCTCTGCCAATTCCATGCCTCACTGCCATATATCATGGTTGGTATCAGCATTCCATTGCGGACTGTTAGCTTCGCTTCCTCGGGCAACTTTAATATTTCTTAAATAATAAAAAAAAAGATTAATTAAGTTAGGGTTAGATTACGTTTTAGGTCTAGTTTTTTTTCGTACTTTTAATTACTTTATATCAATTATCATGAATTGGCATGAAAGAACAAATGTGTATTGATCTGTTTGTTTTCTCGAATAATTAAAAAAAATAGCCCGCAAGTAATATTGAAATCCAGTGGCTTGTAAATAGTAACTTGATGCAATTTTTAATTTTTAACAAGTAAAGTAGCACTTTTCACAAAAGAGCAATAATAAAAATACCTTTTTAAATACCACAATTCAGAAACGAAAGGTCACTTGGAAAAACCAAACCATTTATGTTATGTAACACGAAACGAATAAATGGGTTTTCGAAACCTTTTGTTCCATTTTCTTTCCTTCCGTATTAAAATCTTTAACAAATATTGTAAAATTGTCCCATTGTCTTCAAGCAAATGAGACTTTGATACGTGGTCATCACGTTAAATGTTTAAATATAAGGTATTTCAAACACCGTTTCATAAATTTGTTAGGGCATATAAAAATACCATTAACATTTAACATTACAAAAAATATTTATGACAATAATGTAAAACGTTAGCGCGATTTCCAAACATGTAAATATCACAATGAACCATACTTTTTCATATATATTTCAAAACACTGTGCTCCGTTAGCCAATTTAATCAGATGATCATTGGAAATGTTTTGTAGGTTATTTTTTCTTTTCTTTTTGACTGATTTAAACTTCTGGGTGAAATATTTCTAATAGAAACGAGTAGATTTATCCGCAGTGGTAAATCGACTCGTTTTCCCCATGAATTTAGTCAACATATTGTAGCATGTAAAGACATTAAATGAACCGAATTGATGGTATTTCGATATTTGTAAAGCACCTTATAACGTTGGGCGCTAAAATGTAACCTCACATGCTAATGCTCGACTCTATCTCAAGATTCGTGGTTGAGTCTGATGGATGAAGCACGGGGACATGGGATTTATATCATGATACTAGAAATAAAACCCTATTTAAAGGAAAAACATAATGTTTATTGGCTCTATAACCAGATTGTAATGTTAGAGGAAAAAGAAGAGTAGAGAGGAGGATTAATTTTAAAACGAAACCATTTCAAGAATAAAGGGATGGCTCTTGTGGACGGATTCTTATTTTCAGCATCAGGTAAGGCCGCTACAGTCCTGATGTTCGCCGATTCCCACGATCACCATCCGCGAGGCCACAGCAACTTCCGTGCGGTCCAGACAATAATAGGGGAGGATGCTTCCTTTTGGTCCTGTATGGTCGTCGATATAGCCCATTCATCCTCAGCATGGATTCTTTTTCCAACGCACCTGGCACGCGCGGTTGGATTTGATCACTTTACGGAATTGGCCATCTGTAATTAAAAAAACATACCCACTTCGAGTAAATAGGGTAGACGCTCCCTGGCGTCAAACAAAACAGGAAAACTAATACATAAAACTCCACTTCTATCACGTCGAGCTCCGTGGCCCGCGTCAGGTTACGTCTGTCGCCATCTTGACCCCGCTTCTCTCTCTGATGTCGGATGTGTCGTTCATAGACACGTCATGAAATCTTGTCATAGACAATCGTAGTGCTGCATTTATAACGAGGTTAATAATTACGTTACAATATGAATTAAAATGTGACCATGCCGACTATAACCCTAACTATATAAGACGGGAAGGGCTTTCCCAATTAGATTCAAAGAACATACACGATGTTATAATAATAAAAGCATCTTTTCAAACTTCGCATAACATCTCTTAGTGAATAATCATGTCCTTCTTGACAACAACAAGCCGAAACCCTTACATATAGAAAAAAAGGGTATTAGATGAAATTTGCTTGAATATTGGAAATGAATAATGAATGAATTGTCACAATAAAACATTAATTAATGAAAATTATTTATTCCCCACTACTCAGTATGTTTACACGACCCAAACAATATAACGCATTTAAATAAGTCAATAGCATTCATATCATTACAAATCAATTAATAAAATAATGTCATTTAATGTGGGAAAACGTTGTAGCCGTAATTGACCAGTAAGTGGCTGAGTTGGCATCGCGTTTGGGTCTCACCCAGGCGTCGTGAGTTCAATTCCTCGATTGGCTAAGTCCTCCATTACGACACAAGCAACATCTTCCGCTTACTGTGATGGTAGTGGAAAATTTTCAAATATTGTCAGGTTATTCGTAATTAAGGAATATTTGTCTTACTTTTATTAAAAAAATTCAATTAAATTAAAATTAAATAACCTTACAGAATAGAGAATTTAACTCGGAATATAAAAAATAATAAATCGGTTTTACTGAAAATAAATTACTTTAAACACTGTTCAAATTAAAATTGGATGGCAGTAAATAAAATCATATAAGAAAGTCGTCGCAATGTGGCCTAACAATAATTTGAAAATGGCCTTGAACGCCGAAACAGCTGTCACAATGATTAAAAAAACTAAAACACTTGCATAACTCATACTTGAGCCGCTATTGAGGAGGGCTTAGAAAAATATTACAAACTGTCTTATTAGCTTTGGAAAATTTTATTAACTAAATGAAAAAATATCTATTGGAACTAAATAAAAAGTAAAACTTTATAATTACATTATTAAATTTGGTTGACATTATATTTTAAAAATAAATAATTAATGGCAATGATTTATTGTAGGTACATATACCTACACCGATGTGTGTTATATTATTATACTAGCCGATGTGTACCCGGCCTTGCTCGGGATTTTTTTTTTAATACAGTTAGGAAGTTGTGAATTCTTGCTAGTCATTAGGGTGTCATAATTAATTTGACAGCAAAATTAACTTAATCTCCAAATAAAGAAACATTCATTTGAATATTTTATTTCATTCCTAACGTTTATTTTTTCAAAATATATCTAAATCATAAAGTTCTTAAGTAGGTACGTACTCGTGTTGTCGATTTTGAGAATATTCTACACAAAAAAAACTTCTTCTTTTGAATGTGCAATCTTTGGCTAACCAGAGTGTTATATCTGTGGGGTAATCTAAATAAAAATGGCGGATTCAATGTTTTTCATAGTAATTTTAAAACGTTATAGCAACAGTTTTACACATTGGATTTCATTCAAACTACTTTCTAAACCTTCCCGGCACTAATAAAAAAAAACTGTTCTATTTTCAGCCAAACCGGTAGAGTAATTTTCGAGAACATCGAGAACAAACAAACAAACTTTCATTGATTTTTATATTATTATTATATAGTAAACGTTCAATGACCTCTTTGTGCTATTCACAGTGGAACATAAAACTTGTCTTTGAACTTTCTTTGTTCTTCACGACTTCATGATTAGTATCTGTCTTGGAGATCATTATAGCGCGACAATATATTCAGAACAGGGGTTGCGAATTCGGATATTTTTCGGAAAATCCGAATTTTCGGATTTCGCGAAACTCAAAATGCTGTAATCCAGATTGATTCTAATTTTTTTTATGGTAAGTTTTTTTTAAGTGCGTTTAAGTTTTAAAGCCCCATTTTAATATAAAGTTAAAAAAATATATATTAGTACTCAGTTAAAAAAAAGATTTATTTATAAAAAAAGTTCTGCTAGATAATTATTACGTGTGACAGCTGTTTTGCCTTCCGAAGGCATTATAAACTGTCAAACACGAATTTAGAGAAAAATAAAAGCTGTAGAGATGACAATAACTTCCTTCTTCATTTGGCGCTCATAACACTTAAAAATTTAATTCTATAAAAGTGTACGTCCAGCATTACCATCTTCATTAATACGTAGGATATGATATATATGTATGTATATTATCCTCAAACTAATCAGAGGCATACAAATACAGCTGTGGTATATCATAAACAAACTCGCTCCACTGTTGTCCAATATCTGGTTATGTTCTGATTATTGTGAATAGTAACATTTTGTATCACACATAAACACGTTCCATTGTTGTGTAAATTATCACTGAAAACAAGGGAAACAATCATTACATTATTTATTTTAAAATGTAAATATGTTAGCTGTAAGTCTCTATTCCTAAACCATAGATGTTAACCATTCAACAATATTGTTTAAAAGACCCACCTATTCATAAACACGTTTGTCACTAGTTTTAAGTCACTAGTTACAGGCCTTAGTTGTAAGTCGCTAGCTATATAAGTCTTAGATGTAAGTCACT
>JAHDVE020010456.1:0-37825 GCA_022606495.2 Halesus radiatus
ATTGCTTGAAATGGCTTATGCCGTATTTTGTGACCAGATTTTAATATCCAGGTACTTCCCCACCTTCCTCTAACCCATCTCCTTCTCATCCCCTCTGCCATCAGCCTCACAACATACCCCAATTTGGCATGACACAGTCTCGCTTGCTCCAGAAGGTTAGGAGCAGTTGTGCGGACCCTTGTGTGCTGCTCACATGAATATAAGTTTGTTAAGTATCGTTTAACTAACTTTAGCAAAAAAAAAATTTATCTTGTACACAATTTTGATTGTAGGGCTACAGAAAAGTATTAAATATTAAAAAAAGGGAAACTCTAATGCAGGAATAATCGTAATGATTAGAATTACAAGTTGATAATAGCCTAAAAACAACATAATTTAAATAAAAAGATTTTTTTAAAGTACATACTAATAAGATTGTTTTAAGTTTATCTAACTAGCAATCACACCGTGTCCCCAAAGGGGTAGGCAGAAAGGACGAAGCGCCGAATAACTCGATCTTGGCACACACTTCTTGCTTTATTCACGTGCCATGACTTGGGCATCCTCGACTACTTCTATCATTTAATTTCACGTCATATATTATACTTTCAATACCTTTTTTTTTCATCCACTCTACATACCCAAACCATCTAAGTGTACGCTTTAATCAGCCTTTCAATATTTCCAGATCTTCAATTTTTTTAACACAGTCGTATATATTAAGTTAGTTTAAGAAACATAACTTACATATACCTACGTAATTATAATTTTTAGTATTATCTATTATTATTACTATTATTATTATAAGATAATAATAGTAATAACAATAATTGGATGATTTGTATAGCGCCGCTTTTGTGAAAAATCACCTCAAGGGCTCTCTAAGAGAATGCAAGAGAAAATACTATAATTATTATTAGGTCATTCATTAGAACATTATTTATTTCATTTAGATATGTTTGATGTCGTTGATGACAGCTTATTTGATAGTTTTATGAACATGATCAAAAAATATAAAATTTATAATCCAGCTCAATTGAGGGCAATATTTGCAAACATGCAACATTCCACTACTATAATTGCAAAAATTAACCTTGAGTGCCATTTCATGGAGAAAAACTCTTTTTGGGAGCTTTAAATATAAATCGTTTACATGATTGTTCACGTAAATGATTCATGTCAAAATATGGTGAAACTTTAAAAACCGGCTTATTCCAATTCCATTTAGCTTCCAATATAGAAGTAAATATCACCTGTATGCTCATTTAGAGTATTCATATTATTGCCGCGAATTGAAGAACGCACAATCGATTATAATCTGCACAATATTTAATACCATTGTCATCCATTTCTCGATGAAGAAAAAGCAATAGTCTCGACAGGTCTAAAAAACAAAACTCGCTAGAAAACTCACCGAAAATCTCTAGGAACGCATAAAAATGTGAAAAACGATCATGTTATTTTGTTGATTTATGCAAATATTAAAAAAAAACTCATAAAGTTCGACAAAACTACGGAATTCTCTGAGTTTATCAGATACCTGGGCATTTTTGAAAAGCGTTGTTTTGTATTATTAGGGGAATCCTACAATCCACAACTTGTAACGAGCGAGATAGAGAATCCAGATAATGTCACTCTTCTTTCAAATAACTTGTCAATGTGTTAGACAGAGAAAAAAAAACCGTAAACATTCATTTCAACTTCACTAACGAAAGAACAGTAAATATATACGTTTTATGTTACATCTCTTTCGTTATCATCAGTGAGAAACATCAAGAAAGAGATATCATATTGAACGTATGCTCAAGTCGTCGACTGTAAGATTATCTTGAAGAAATTCAAATTAGCTGATCTTACAGACAATGAAATCTCTGTACATTTATTTATTAAACTTAAAATAGTTCCACTTCATGCGGTCTAATATAAACTTATATATTTTTACATATTGCTTATTTCCAATACTGAATGCATACATAATTTTCATATCCTACTCTCAATATTCTTAATTTAGGTACCTACATTTTTTTAAATTCACTATTTACTAAGCTACTATATACAAAGCTACTATATATATATATAGGTACTGTAACTGTAAACAATTTTGTGTTTGGGATTTGTTTTTTTTTTGTCTAATATCTTCTTTCTTTCTTGTATGGTATGTGTGGAAGTTTTTATTGTAATATAGTTTGTCTCTAAAGTAAGTTGGTTGTAAATTGTTAATATTCTATTTTTTAGTATTCTATAAAGGGGACGGTATTAGAAATTAAATGTTTTATTATTTAAAACAATTAATAATTAGAATTAATTTAAATTAACACAACTAAAAGTTCACAGCGTAAGATAATTAAAAAGTTTTTATATAATTCTCATCTAAATTTGGTATTTATATACCAAGAAGTGTAAATTCCTCTCCATTTACAAGCGAATGCTTTTGATGCAATATTATATATATTATATTTTTGATGATTTTGGTACAAAAAAGGTCATGGGATTGTTTTAAGTAGGAAACACATTTTTCTTATAACTACATAATTATATTTTTTAGTATTATCTTGGGTTAAACCATAAAATATTTTTTTTAATATATGAGAAAATAGCACAATTACTGGCTCATTAGAAGATTTCGCGCAAAAATATTTTTTGATATCGCCGATAAAACACAGTTTGACTAAAACTATATTATTTCTAACCTAGCTCATTGATCATGATTAGAAAGGTTCATATTATTATTCCGATGATAAAGTTAATTTTTCATCTTTGAACGGAATATTTTTATTCCTTTGTAACTTATACGATTGTTAAAAACAATAACCACATATTTTTTAACAGAATAAATTATGCACAATAATACCACCTTATCATTTTGAGTAAGGGAAATTGTTCTCAAATTAATTGTATTTTGTCAGCGCGCTAGAGGTGATATTTAAAAATCAACATGTCCTACCGCCGAAAAGCAGGGCTCAGCGTGAACAACGCCGGCGGCTGGACTGTGAGACAGAGAATTCGTAGGTTAGCGTTCTATTTCCGTCTGACGAACTCCCCCTCCCTCTCTCCCCGCACGCCTCAGCCCATGTTAACAATCTTCGTTGTAGGTACCTACATACATATTAATTTCTAGATCAACTTGTATCTAGAAACTGAGAATACATCAAACGGAGCAACGAAAGGAGAATAAATTAATAAAACATATATGATCAACTTGTATCTGGAATCTGAATACACATTCATTTTAGATCAACTTGTATCTAGAAACTGCGAATACATCAATCGGAGCAACGAAAGGAGAGTAAATGAATAAAAAAATAACCGTTAAACTGGAGCAAATTTGTTATATTTTGATGACGAACATACTGACTGGGGTCAGTTCCAAACTGACAACCTTGGTAATGATAAAGGCACTGTTGCCAACTCGTGCAGATGTATCCCACCGGAGCCAAGATAAACGGTGTTAAAGGTAGATCAACAAAGGTCATGTAAATCTTACTAGATCAACATACTACGGGAAGAGGTGATTATATATATATATATATATATATATATATACATACATACGTACACTTGTCTATGTTTATATAATATTTTATGTATTAAACACATCCCATGAAAATCTTAAATCAACGTTCAGAATATTATGATTGTTATATTTTTTACCAGTGTACCATATTCTTTATTTTATGTCTGATACTTTTATTGTTACATTATACATATTTTACTTTTAATTTATAACTGTAATGGATGGATGGCGCTATACTCCCTCAACTCCAACACTATAACAAAACAAAAACAAACAAAAAATACATATTTTCATATCAATGTGAATTTAATCTACCTATCTATGACAGGTTGTGATTATCATAATATTTGTACAGCGCCCCTGATATGATTTTTCATAAAAAAAAAACAAAAACAAAAAACGGCGCTATACAATACAAGTCATCCAAGTATTATTATTTAATTTATGATAATAATTCTCCGCTCATAAGTGAAACGGGTAAAACAATGATAATATTTTATTTTTATTATTATCATCGACGATCAAAGTTAGAACTAGTTGATAAATGTAGAGCGCCTGCCGGCCGCCGTCCGTCCACGTCCACGGTTCTAGTTCATGAATGCAGATGGCGGTAGTAGAATAAAAATATTTAATTTAAAAAATAAAACAATAACTTCGTTAACATCACTTTTCTTTATTATATGATTTCGCCACTACCGTAACTTCTTCGGGGCGGTATATGAAGGAGCTACGGTAGCGACATTTATTTCAATTACCTATTACCTATTACCGCCACCTATACGTATTAGATTATAATTAACGACATCTGTATGGATTTTTTTTTTTTTTTAAATAATGCAAGTCGGGCGTCGTCGCTTTGTGCTTATATGTCCTCCCGCTAGGGCGATATATCATTTTACTACAACTTAAATATCATTACAATCAATAATGTTATTAATGATTAAATATCATTAATAACATTATTGATTATAATGATTAAATATTATCAATAACATTATTGATGATTAAATATCATTAATAACATTATTGATGATTAAATATCATTAATAACATTATTGATGATTAAATATCATTAATAACATTATTGATTATAATGATTAAATATTATCAATAACATTATTGATTGTAATGACTAAATTTTATTAGTATAATATTATTATTGATTGTAATGATTAAATTTTATTAGTATAATATTATTATTGATTGTAATGATTAAATATTATCAATAATATTATCGATTGTGATGAATGAATTTTATTGATTACATTATGCATCACATTATTCATTACATTACGTACACACACACACACACACACACACACACACACACACACACACACACACACACACACAATTAAAATAAAATGAAAATAAAGGAAACGTACACCGACGAACTTCTTCTTTTAATTAACCATGCACCGTTTCATATTATAAAAAATAGCCAATTATCGTTTATGGTTTTTTTTTTTTTTTTCTTTTGTCTGTGGAAGATAGACGTCATCTTGTTGTGCGTCGTGTTTGCTTTGTTTTTGTTTGCCTAGCTTTGCTATCATTATCAGTGGATGGATATCGATTATTATAGCGTCTGTGCTTGTGTGTGTTCCCGTGGTGGCCGCAGGCTTTATCTCAGGATACTTTACGAGGTTTGTCGTCCATTGTTCATTCAATCCTAAAACGAACGATATAAATTTGCACGACGCTCCCGTGCCGGTGTCGACGCTGTTCGAGCGACGGCGTCTCATTTTTTCCATTTTATCATTTTCCCGTGACTTTTGACTTTTGATACAATGGCATACAGAGCTCCGGGCCAAAAAGGCCCCTTTCTCTTTCATCATGATTTTATGTTAGGTTGTTGGAATATAGATTTAGTTTTTGTGAATGATTTTAATTTTTGCAAGGGTACATGGCTGCAGTTGGGGGATAGTTAGATTTTACGTAGTATTTGTTTAGGTTTTTTATACATGGTTTTTATATTTTCATCGTACTTGGCGAGACAGTTGATAGACGCGTTTTCATGGGTGGGAATGCCCGAATAAAAAGATTCCGCGAGACTTAAGATGTGGTCTTTAAGGAGGGGGATTTCCGAATCCTGGTGAAGCTGGGAAACCTTCATCCACTTGGGGGCTCCCAGGGCTGTGCGAATTGCTTTATTTTGAAAAGTTTGTAGTCTTGATAGTTGTGATTTTGAGGCGTGGGCCCAGATTGGGCTTGCGTAGGTTAATTTTGGTCTTATCGTGGATTTGTATATAAGGAGTTTATTTCTAGTAGATAATTTCTTATTTCTTTTACATATCATTGGGTAAAGGGCTGCAAAGGTTTTATTGACTGAATTTAGGGTTTCAGTGATATGTTTTTTCCAGGTTAGTTTACTATCAAGGGTGATACCGAGGTATTTAATGTTTTTTGTCCAAGGGACGTTTTCACCGAATAGGTGGATATTGGGAGGTCTTTTAGGGTTTCTACGGGAGAAAACGCATGCGGCGCTTTTGGAGGGATTTATACTAATTCGCCATTGTTTGAAAAAAGATTCTAATTCTGAGGCGTGGGCTTGGACGCGTCGTGTTGCGGTTATTTCGCTTACTGAAGTCGACATAACTTCAGTGTCGTCAGCAAATTTGCCTATTTTTGTTTTTTTTGTGCGATGGTTATGAATACTAGGGCGGGGGATATCGCTTAGGTAGATGTTGAAGAGGGCTGGCGAGAGAATAGAGCCTTGAGGGACACCGGCTCTCAGCAATCTCACGGTGGAAAAAATTCCATCTAATTTAATTCTAAATTTACGGTTTTTAAGGAAATTGGCTATGAGTTGAATCATTGACAGGGGATACCGAGGAGGTACATTTTATAAATGAGACCTCTGTGCCAGACTTTATCGAATGCTTTGCAGACGTCTAGGGAGAGGACTACTGTATGTTGGCGACAATTGAAACCGTCTGTAATTTGTTCGACCACCCGCAGAAGTTGGTGGAGAGTGGAATGGCCCGATCTAAAGCCGTGTTGGAAATCAGGGATGAGTTTAAGTTCGTCCACTATTTTTTTGAGTCTAGAGAGAATAATTTTTTCCAGTATTTTTCCTGCACTGGGAAGGAGGCTGATTGGTCTGTGGTTTTGGGCCTGAAGGGGGTCTTTACCGGGTTTGGGGATGAGAATAACGTCGGCGATTTTGTAGTCTTGTGGGAATAAACGGAGTCTAAGAGACGCGTTGCTGATGGCTGTGAAAGCGCAAATGGCTTTGGTGGGGAGGCATTTTAATATTTTGTTAGAGATTAAGTCGGGACCGGGTGATTTTTTAGTTATTAGTGATTTTATGATTTTAGTTATTTCCTGAGGGGGTGTGAAGGGGATTGGATTTTCGGTCGGGATTTCTGATAAAATTGATGAGACTTTAGATTCTACGGTTAAAACGAATTTAGGGTCGTCGTAGGTCGTGGACGGGGAGAATTGTTCTTCGAGGCTGTCTGCAAACGTCTCGGCTTTGTCTCTGGAGGAGTATACTGTGCCTTTTGGGCCCGTAAGGGGACATATTCTGGTGGGAGGTTTTCTGAGGGATTTCGAGAGTTTCCAGAAGGCTGTTTTATCGTCGTCGAGAGTGGAGATGAAGTCGTGCCACTGCTCGTCTCTGTATTTTTGAAGTTCTACTTTGACCTGGTGTGCGAGGCGGTTCATACAAATACGATCGATCGGGTTTGAGAATCTTTGCCATTCTTTTCGGGCGAAGTTCTTTTCTCTAATTAATTCCTTAAGTTCTGCGGGTAAGTCGGGGCGGAGTTTGTCATTCGCGACTTCGACGGTGGCAAGGTCTACGGCTGATTTTATGTCGTTTGTGAAATTTTTTGTGGCTAAGTTTAGGCTTTCTTCGTTTATTATTGATGTTTGGATTCTTACTGATTCTAGAAGTTTGGGGAGTTTTTGCCATTGAATTTTTTTACGAGTGGATCTATGAGACGGTGTTGAAGGTAGGGAGCCATCGGAGAGAAATAAAAGAACCGGATCGTGGTCTGAGGATAATTTTTTTATAGTTTGAAGGGTGTAAAGGAGAGGGCAATTTTTCATAACGATAATGTCTATGACGTCCGGGTCATGGTTCGCGTTTTTGGGGAATAAAGTGGGAATGTCGGTGGCGTTAACGATGAGGGATTTTTCGGCGACGTAGTTAGAAAGAAATATTCCCTTTTGATTTGTCTTGCGGCTGTGCGTAATTGCGGCTGTGTGTAATTGGACCATTATTTTGAGTGTTGATGACGATACCGGTGGTTTCAATATTTTCGGACGAGGGACAATTTATAAAACAGTGGTCGATAGAATATTTAACAATGATCGCGGTGCCACCGCCAGAAGTGTGGGTGCGGTCGGTGCGGTAGGTTATGTAGTTCGGAAAATTAATTTTTACACTGGGTTTAAGCCAGCTTTCATTAATGAGGAGGACGTCGAGGTTGAATTCCATCAGGAATTGAAGGATTTCTCCTCGGAAGTCTTTGATTTTTCCGTCTGCATTCCAGTATGCAGCTTGAAGGTTTGACGGTTTTCTAGTTTGTCTAGACATTGCGAAGAATTTACTGGTTGTTGGGGAGATATAAAGATAAAGTAAAAAGAGGCGATTAAGTAGTTATTGTTGTTGATGAATGGAGTTGAGGAGTGTCTGGACGTTTTTGAGGAGATTGGAGTTCATCTCCATGGCGGATTTAAGCTGTGAGGCAGCGTTTGACAGAGCTGTGATTAGTTGGGCTGATAGGGCTTTGGGCTGTGGTGGGGGATCGATGGGTGAGGTATTAGAGGGGGACATGGGTGGGGGCATGGGCGGGAAATTTGCGGTGGTGACGGGCGGGGGTGAGAGGGGTGAGGTTTGGGATGCGGGAGTGTTGGATTGAGTTGGAGGTTGGGCATTATTTGTAGTGGAAGGCCGTTCTAGGCGGTATTGTTGGGAGACTTGGGGGTTGAAGTTGGTGAAGTTTGGGTGAGGCCAGGCGTTTGGTTTTCGGATCGGGTATTGCATGAGGGGGCGGATGTTTTGGGGGTTCACGTATCGGAACCTGTTTGAGAAGCGGGGAGCAGGGCGTTCGGGGCAGCCTTTGTAGTTAGCCGGGTGGGGCCCTTTGCAAAGAGCGCATGTGGCAGTGGTTGTGGGGAGTTTTGTACAAGAACTGGTCGGATGATTTTCGCCGCATTTGACGCAACGAGGGGTTGCGTTGCAGCATGATGAGGAATGTCCATGGTTTTGGCATCGGTAGCATTGGCCTACCGATAGTCGTCTCCGTTGGGGTTCGACGGAAATCTTCAGGTGGAGGACCTGTGTCAGATCCGTGAAAATTTTCTTGGCGGCCTCGTTTCTCGTTAGGGTCACCAACATGAGGGGTATTTCGCGGCGATTTGGGCCCGTCCGCATGCGGTGGACGGAGAGGACAGGGTAGGTTAAGCCGAGGACATCGCTGATCTCCTGGCTAGTGATCTGCTCTGGGATTCCTCTGAGGACAACCCTGAGAGGTTTGACTTCGTTTAATTTGTACGAATGATGATCTATGTTTTTTTCAATGAGGATTTTAGTGATTCGGTGGTGATCGCGAGGGGTTTTCGGGTGGATATTTATGTTTTTATTTTGGTTTTTGGCAAAGAAGTCGATGCCTTTGTCAGCCAGTGATTTCTCTAGGGTGGCCCACCCGTTTTTAGAGTGGAGCACGACTGGGGGTACTTTTATGGTAGTAACTACCACTTGGGGCGTGGAGAGGGGAATGGGGGAACTTGGCAGGGGGGTTACAGGACGGGGTGTGGGAGGAGAGGGGAGTTGGGGGGAGGGGGGGGGTGGTTTGGACGGACTCGGCGGTATTGCTGAGGAGCTGTTTTTTTTTGCTCGGAGATGAAGGGGTGATTCTAGGGGAGGAGCTAGGTGATTTCCTATCACGGTTACGCTTGCGGGATTGTTTCACCGTTTCCCAAGTCATGTTTTCAGCACCAGAATTTTCTGATGCTGATTCGGAGTCCGAATATTCAGACACCGAATCTTCATTGTGCGAGTAATCGCTGGAGTGAGAGGAGAAGGAGGTGAGGCGCTTGCGAGGAATGGCCTTGGGTTGACCAGAGGTGGAGGGGGTACTTTGGATTGGGTGGGGTGGGGCGATGACGCAGTTGGTGGGAGTGATGTTACCATCGTTTGTTGGGGAGTTGCTAGGGGAGCATTTAGATGGAGAGCGCGCTAGCTCGTATTGGCGATGGGTTAAATTAAAAACATGAATTTTTTCCTCGAGGGTTATATTGTTCTTATCGGGGCGTGATTCTAAGAAGGAAACTAGCTCGAGATCGATGATTTCGTTCTCGACTTCGACGGGACTGGATGAGTCGGGGCGGGCGGAGGCCATGATGGGGATTTAGTAGACGGAGATGTGGGTAAAAGTTATTTTATAAAATGAAAATTGGTAGAAATTTAAAAATAAATTTGAATGAGTTTACTACTTGGAGAGAATCTGTATGCCAGTTATAACAATAGACAAAAGACTTACAGGATGGCCCTGGTCTGGTTGGATGCTCGGGAGTGGTGAGAAGTTCAGCTCTGATTTCGTATTGGTCGTGGGTCCGGTAGCGAGCAATTGGCCGTACTTCGTCTTTCGGGCGGAAATCACTCTAGGTACAGACACAAAACACAACACAAAAGTTCATAGACGCTGAAAATAGACTGAAAAGTTTTTATCGCGAGAGAAAGCACTGAAGGAACACTTAAAAATATATAAATTGTCTGAATTTCACTATGTAGATTGATAGGTTAGCGGTTGTTGCCGGGCGGCGAACAAAGGATTCGAAAGTTTTCTTGGAATTTTGGCCGGGCCGGATTAGTGAACAAAGGCACGGGCGAAATTCTTGGAATTTTAACACAATAACACAAAGCACTGAGTTTTGGAAATAACGGTAGTAATAACTCTCAAGAGAGGTCTGTACGGCGGGGCTGTCGGGCTTTTCCCGTGTCCGCCCGTGCTTTCCCTTTGCTTTTTCGCTCTCTCACGCGGCCGAGCGCCGCGTGAAAATCCTCCGCCGCTGGGGTAGGTCACGCCGGCGAGCGCAATATTTCCAATAATAATATTACAGAAATCTACTTTGTCATCATCGATGCGACGGCAAATAGGGTAACCGTATTATTAGCCACCTTGGTTTACAAGTTTCAAAGTCCTCCTTTATAAAATTAAGATGGAGGAATAATTTAATTTTTGTTATTTACCTTACAAGAGTCCCGAACGGCCCCCACTATCTGGAGCTATTGAGACCACGGCATGTTATTAATTTTTTTGTTTTTATTTTTTTTTTGTTTTGTTTGTTTATTTTTCATTTCATTGTTTCTTATTTATCATTAAGTGATGAAACATTTAAAGTTACTGTCTTTTTTTTTTTTTTTTTGATTTTACGGATTCTTTCGTAATCCTCTACCTAGCTGGGGCTTATACCTTATACCCCTATGGTTTCTAGCTAACTAGTACTGCGGCACTTTGGTCTTATAACTATCACCATCTGATGGTTTTATTTAATTGACTGAGTTTATTATTATTACATTTCATGACGTTTAAGGGAAAAGATCGTAACTGGATAAAAAAAAAAAACCCTAAACAAAACGTTACTGTCTCTAAACTACACGTCCTTTATACAAATAGAACGGCGTCATTTGCGCCTTAGAATCTTCACCGCGTGGGGGTGTTTAAAATTTTACCTGTTTTATATGATTGTGTAATTTTTTAATTTTTTTTTTCATATTTTACAAGCATCCATCCATCCATTCATCATCTACATACATCTATTGTGAGATTCGTGAAATCTGTAAATTTCGCCTCTCGCCGCGCCGTCCCCGGCTGTCCTTTAACAAATCAGATAGAATAGCATCATCAGTAGGGCTCGTGTCTCATTTTAATAATTTCCTCTTGTGCTATAAATTTTTTACTTTCTTTTTAATCATAGCATTGTAATCACGCCTGAGTCGATCGGGCGGACACATATTCCGACCCGGGCACCGCGGGCCCGATGCATGCTGTGCTCGCTACGGGCCGGCACGCCGTTCTACGGCGCGGCGGCTCGGAAGCCCTGGCGGCGCTCGCGGGGCTCTCCGACCTCGAGACAGCCGCGGAGTCCCCCGGCCGGAGTCCCGCCCTCACCCTCGCAGCCCTACCGCTTCTCCGACTCGAGCGTCTCCCGAGCTGCAGCCTTTTTTGTGGCGCTCCGAGTCGCCGCCCTCGCGCATTTCCGCATCCGGAGCCTCCCTGCCAACCGCGCCGCTCCCGGGGATCGCACATTTCCCGCTCACCGCGGGCCGGCATCTCGGCCCGACGACAGCCCTCGCCCTCCCGCCGCGGAAAATTCGTCATCTCCGAGAAAATTCTATTTTACTTCGAGGACCTAAGCATAAATGATACCCGTTTTCATCATCACAATCGACAAGCGAGCGATCTGCGCCGGCAACACGGTATACGCACCGTTCGATGACAAAAAAAATCTGCAGTTTGTGAGCGTAGCGTAGGAAAAAAGGTAGGGTAGGGTACAAAAGTTTGATTATTCTGCTTTGTGTTTCAGATAGAGAGATTGCCTGGCTTGCGGACTTCGCAGCCGGCACCCGCCTTCCTGGAGACAAGGAGTTCACCCAGACTACAAATTAGGCGTCCGCGCCACCAAAACTGCCTTTGTTAAGGCAATCTTCCCCCGTGCATTTTAACGAATAATCAGACTGGCGCCACCCGCACTCGACCGACGTTCGAGCCCCCCACTGAAGGCGAGGTACAGGCAGTCGGCCCTGTATCGCCTGCTGCCCAATACCGACACCGTCCAGTTCCTGAGGAGGACCAAGACCGGTCATATAAAGGTCACGTTTCCTTCCACAGGTGCAGAAAATCAAGAGGAGATGCCCCAGACTGCGGCCGAACACCAGCCCACGGCGGGGCCGTCTTCAGCCCCCCACCGCGCACCACCAGGACCAGCATCCTCGTATAAGCCCCCATCAAGACCGGGGGCAGCAATGGAGACTTTTCCCGCCCTACCATCAAGCGACGGCTGGCGCCACCCAACCAACCCTATCAAGCGGCCCCACTCACCGAACGCGGAGATTACAGCCACGGTCAGATGCGATAATCGCTTCTCAGGCCTACCCGAGGTGAGCGAGGGCGGCGGCGCGCCGCGCACAAAGCGCGCAAATAATAATTTCTCTTCTCCCTCCGCAGGTGAAGCAGCAAGGAGGGATCGAGTACCCCCAGTGGTGATGACCTTGGGTGCCATGACGCACCTGCAGATCACCACGAGTATCCAGAACCACCTAGGACCGGGTAAGATTTTTAATATCCGATATAACAGGGGCGGCACGGCGAACATCTTCGTGCGCTCGATGCAGGACCACCGGGCCCTCACAAACGGACTTCGTGCGGGAGCAGCAAGCTTCCACACCTTCACGGCGGAGGCCGAGAAGACCAAGAAGTCGGTAATCAAGGGCCTACCCGATGTGGACATCGACCACATCAAAGAAGACCTTGAGAGCCAAGGCTACCCGGCAATAAGAGTGGTGAGGATGACGGCGGCATCTGCAGAATACCCGCTATATCTGGCCCACTTCAACAAGGAAGTGGATATGGGGAGGCTGAGGGCCTCCATCAAGTACCTGTGCCACTGCAGGATTAGGCTGCAGAAGTACCGCAGCAAGCACCTGCAGCACGGCACCCAGTGCTACCGATGCCAGGGGTTCGGCCATGGCTCGAGGAACTGCTCACACACGGCGAGATGTGTGAAATGCCTGCTGGAGCACGCATCCTCAGAGTGCCCCAAGACGACAAGGGACGAGCCCGCCGCATGCTGCAACTGCGGAGGTCCGCACCCGGCGAACTATCGAGAATGCCCGAAGCGCGTGGCGTACGTGGCGACTCTTCAGCCGCGCACCAACACCGCCCAGCGACCCAGCAGGCCGCCTCCTCACGCAGCACGTGCGACAAGGACGGACGGACGCTCATGGGCGAACATAGCGGCAGGCTCAGCCGGCCCCACGCCAGCAGCACGCCAGCAGACAGCCGGCCCCATCCCAACACCACGACAACAGCCAGAGCGCCCGCCGCCGGCTCAAGAATCCTCACCACAAGCCGAAGACGACCTGGACATAATGTCCCTCCTCCAAGGCCTCCTCCGCGTCCGCTCGCAGCTGGCTCGGTGCAATTCACGAACGGAGAAGCTCGTCATCTTGATGGAGCTGATCACGTCCACGCTCGATGGTTGAGCACGGGGCCGCGAAGATCCTCCTGTGGAACGCCCGCAGCATCCGCTTCAAGACAGATGAACTGCTCGTCCTGGTCCAAAACACAAACACAGACATAATACTCATTACTGAAACACATTTAAAACAAAACATCCATCTGAGAGTGCCCGGCTTCGAGATATTCAGAGACGACCGAGAAGAAATTTACGGGGGCGGCACGGCCATACTCGTTCACCAATCCATAATAGCCACGAGAATTCCTACTCCCAAGTTGAAAACTACAGAAGCTACAGTAATCAAAGTCAAAATAGAGGATAGAGCGCACATATTCATCGCCGCCTACTGCCCGAACGGCGAAATACTCAAACGAGAAGATCTAAGCGCCCTGATGAAGTTGGGACCCAAAGTTGTAGTGGGATGCGATCTAAACGCAAAACACAACTTTTGGAATAACTACATAGGCAACATGAATGGAAAAACGCTATTCAAGCATATGGAGACGAATAACTATTCGATAATGGCACCGGACAGACCGACGTACTATTCGACAAGAGCGAAATATCCCAGCACGCTAGACATTGTGCTCGTGAAAAATGCCAACACGATCTCGGCAATACGCACGCTCGACGAACTGCCGTCTGACCATCTACCGGTGAGCTTCACTGTAGGAGGAACAACTGCGAGAACGCAAAGGAAACAACGCAACTACAAAGACGCCGATTGGACCGGATTTAAATCGGAAATCAACGAACAGATCCACCTGACCTCGAGCACGTTTCAAACAAGAGAAGAAATCGACGCGGCCGCGCGCACTCTCACAGAAATAATACAACACGCACAGGATAGGTACATTCCACACAAAGAAGCACACACATACACGATCAAACTTCCCGAAGACGCTCTAAATCTCATCAAGGAAAAAAATCGACTGCGACGGATCTATCAGCGGACGCGAGACGGATATGCAAAAACCGCCTACACCACTCTCGAGCGAGAAATCAAGCGACAAATCTCGGAGCTGAAACGCCTACAATGGACAAAGAAAGTCGAATCGCTGATTCCACGAGATAATTCCCTATGGAAAATGGCGAAAGCTCTGAGACATCAAGACAACGCGATCCCTCCGCTGACGAAAATAGACGGCTCAGGCCTAGCCCTGTCCCACGAAGAAAAGGCAGACGCGCTCGCAGACGGGTTCGAGAAAGCATACAGAGCTACGGACGGGATAAGCGACCCCGAGACAGATAACATCGTAGCCGAAAGCCTACGAGAACTCGATCGAGCCGAGCAAACGAGCGTAGCCGACATCAACTTCACAACGCCGAGCGAGATAGCCGTCACGATAAAGAGATTAAAAACGAACAAAGCGCCGGGAAGCGATCAAATACACAACATTCTACTCAAACATCTCCCTCAAAAAGCCATCATACACATGACAAAATTGTTCAACGCCTGCTTCATGGTCGGACATTTTCCCCAGATATGGAAATCGGCAACCGTACTTCCGTTTAACAAGCCAAACAAGGACAGAACGAAGCCAACAAACTATCGTCCGATAAGTTTGCTACCGACCATGAGCAAGGTATTTGAACAAATAATACTCAACCGGCTCACTCCACATCACGAAAACACAAACACTCTACCAGACGAGCAGTTCGGATTCAGAAAGAAGCACTCCACCACCCACCAACTGACCAGAGTAGCGGAATTCATCACGCGCAGATTCAACGAAGATCGCATCACCGTTGCAGCGCTTTTGGACCTAGAGAAGGCGTTTGACACTGTCTGGACACAGGGGCTCGTGCAAAAACTGCACCGCACTGACACGCCCGTATACCTAACTAGACTGATATATGATTATCTAAAAAATAGGTCATTCAGAGTGTTCATAAGGAATGTCTTCTCATCATCACGTGGGATACCTAAAGGCGTGCCGCAGGGAAGTCTCCTCGGACCGCATCTCTTCAATATATTCACGCACGACATCCCCCGAGACGAGAGATGTAAGCAGTCTACGTTTGCCGATGACGTCAAACTATACGTTTCCTCGAGAGATCCAAACATGGCGGCCATATACCCACAGCGGGCGCTCGACGCCCTGGTGGAATATTATAAAAAATGGCGCATGAAGCTAAACGAGACGAAAACGGAAGCCATAGCCTTTACAAGAAAAAGGAAAAATCGACAACCTGACGTCAAGCTCGAAATGGGAGGACAGCAGATAGAATGGAAGGAAGAAGTGGTCTACCTGGGACTCACAATGGACTCGCGGCTAAATTGGAAATCCCACGTGATAAAAGCGCACACGAAGGCTAGAAAAGCGATCGGCGCAATGCGGCCGATATTCTGCAGACGAAGTTCGCTACCTCCCAGAACCAAACTCCTCATCTACTACTCGCTCATTCGCCCGTTAATTACATACGCTTTCCCCGTGTGGAGCAACATTTCAAATTCGGCACACACCAATCTCCAAACACTACAAAATCACTGTATTAAAATCACATACAACACCAGAATCAGAACAAACCTAAAAACACTACACAAAACACAAAAAATACCTACCTTGTACGAACACGCACACAAGTTGTCCGAGCGTTTTTACAACTCACTGAAAAACAGCAAAAATACACTAATTCGAGAGCTCGGACAATACACATCGCCTAACGACTTCACTTTCAAATACAAGCACAGACTTCCAAAACACATTCTCATGACACACGACCTAGCGTGGTATGATCCGTTCGAATGAGCGAGCGGTAAGTCCATCCCAATTCCAGAATCCATCCCAAATACAATATTAATATATACATATATGTACGTATATAGATAATTATTTATTTTTTATTTAGCTTCATATTTATATAAGTACGTCTATTCATAATCTCCCATACACGTATATATCTACACAAAAACAGACATACACACACACATTGCAAAACGCAGGATCTCAAGACCGAGATCACTGAAGTCCGAACTCGTTCTTGGGAACATCGGGCGCTTCCTCCTGAATAAGGTTTTCTATGGTTTTCCTTATTTCCAAAGGCGAATGCGGAGGAACTCCAACAAAAAGGCCATAGCCGACACCCTCTCCCCTCCTCACACAACACAAACAGACACGTATGTATATATGCCAAGGTGCTGATGCTGGTGCTCCTCGGACTGCCGATGATGACGCAAAACATGCAATTTAGTAGGGTTTTTATAAACAGATTTTTCCCTACAGAGATCACAAGACGCAATTGACAATAACGGTCAGGTAATATTTAAAAGTACCATCATGCGGTGAAAAGTGTGAGGCGCAAAGACGCCGTTCTATTTGTATAAAGAACATGTAAATTTAGAGACAGTAACTTTAAATGTTTCGTCACTTCTTGACTAATAAGAAACTAAGAAATGAAAAAAAAAAAAAATGTTTGTGAGCGTAGGAAATTTTCATTTTCATCATCGGCAAGCCGAGAAGCAGCAGAACCAGCAGAACCAGCAGAACCAGCACCGATCTACAATGGCAGACACAGCACTAGCAGCGACGGCGGCGTCTCCCGTCCCGGCCACTCCCGCCAAGAAGGCCAAGGCATCCGCCGCGGCCGCCAAGAAGCCGAAGGCGAAGCCCTCTCACCCCAAGACGTCCGAGATGGTCAACAACGCCATCAAGGAGTTGAAAGAGCGCGGCGGATCGTCCCTGCAGGCGATCAAGAAGTACATCACCGCCAACTACAAGGTCGACGCCGACAAGCTGGCCCCCTTCATCAAGAAGTACCTGAAGGGAGCCGTCGAGTCCGGCGCTCTGGTCCAGACCAAGGGCAAGGGAGCGTCCGGCTCCTTCAAGCTGGAGGCCAAGGCCAAGGGTTCGGCCGGTGGCGCCAAGAAGCCGGCCGCCGCCTCGCCCAAGAAGCGCGCCTCGGCCGCCTCCGCCGCCAAGGACAAGAAGCCGAGGAAGGCGGCCGCCGCGCCCGCCAAGGCGAAGAAGGCCGCCGCTCCCGCCAAGGCGAAGAAAGCTCCCGCCGGCTCGCCCGCCAAGAAGGCCGCCGTCGCCGCGAAGAAGCCCGCCGCTAAACCCAAGAGTCCCACGAAGGCGAAGAAGTCCGCCAAGCCCCCGACCAAGAAGCCGAAGGCGCCCAAGCCGAAGAAGGCTGCCGCCGCCCCCAAGGGCAAGCCCGCAGCGAAGAAGCCCGCTCCCAAGAAGTAGGACCATCACACTATCACAATTATATATCATCATTATATAATATCACCACCAGATATATCAGCTGGCGGCGGCAGGCAAGCGAGAGCACCCGAGAAGCGGTGCGAAGTTGTTGACGATAAAAAGCCCTTTTCAGGGCTACCAATCATTTAAAATGTTTATGCATTATCCAAAAGTACTCGACGAGAACGCAATAATATAATATATGGACGTTACTTTTACAGCAAACTCGATTGCGTACCTTTTATTTATTTATTTTTTTTTTTTTATTAGTAATCAATAAAATAATATGACATGAAAATAGCTATACTAACTAACTAACTAACTGACTACCCCAATAAACAAAGAAACCACATTAATGAAAAGGATGCGGCCCCTAACTTTTGGTTTCCGTTTCCTTGGAGGGTGTTTTTTTTGTTGTTGTCGTTTTCATCCAATTAACACACACTTAATGTGAAAATTAAATAAGTAATAGTGCCAAATGAGCCGCAGTGCCGGTTGCTTAGTTAAATAACAAACAAAATAAAGGTTATATTTTAATAATAGCTGGCTGGCTAGTTTTGAGGATGATTCATATACCAAAAACAAAAAATTCAAGTTAAGAGATAACATTCGAAAAGATCGTCGAGTTTTTTTATTATTGTCATCTTCTCTCATCATCTACATCATCTGGAAGTAGGTCCGAAAATTGAGTAATTTGCATGCAACGGCTTGAACGTAGTGGTGGCCCTGAGAAGGGCCGTTTGTGTAATAGTGAAACGCACACTTTCAAGTGACGAGTGTGTGTGTAGTCGTAAATAAACAATCTGATGGTGGTGGTGGTGATGGTGGTGGTCACAATGGTGGTGCGGTGGCAGGTCGTGTCCGTCGGTCTCAGTCAGCCTAGCCGCCGAAGCCGTACAGGGTGCGACCCTGGCGCTTCAGGGCGTAAACGACGTCCATGGCGGTGACGGTCTTCCTCTTGGCGTGCTCGGTGTAAGTGACAGCGTCCCTGATCACGTTTTCCAGGAACACCTTCAGCACGCCGCGAGTCTCCTCGTAGATCAGGCCGGAGATACGCTTGACGCCTCCCCTGCGAGCCAGACGGCGGATGGCCGGCTTCGTGATGCCCTGGATGTTATCGCGGAGCACCTTCCTGTGACGCTTGGCTCCCCCCTTTCCGAGGCCTTTTCCTCCCTTTCCGCGACCGGTCATGGCGGCGAAGTCTGTTTTGTTTTCTTAGGTTAAGTCGAAAGCGAAGGCAACCGCTCGGTAAGCGGAAGGACTGAATATTTCGCCCCGGCGATTTTGATTTTACGGATTCTTTCGTAATCCTCTCTAACTAGCTGGGGCTTATAGCAATACCCCTCATGTTTCTAACTAACTAGTACTGCGGCACTTTGGCCTTATTACTATCACCAACTGTTGGTGTTATTTAATTGACTGAATTTATTATTACATTTTCATGAGTTTTTAGGGAAAAGATCTTAACTGGATAAAAAACCCTAAACAAAAAAAAAAAGGAGAAAAGACAAACATTTAGTTCTGAACTATTTACTCGTATTTATTTTTCCATTTTACTGAAGTTAAATATTTTATTTGTAGGCTGCGTTGTCTCTGGAATCTGCTGCCCTAGTCCTGTGGAAAAATGTGGGAAAAAGCATTCTTTCATGAGTTGGCGGCATCCTCCTTCATTTGAGTTGTCCTAGATCCTGCGGAGAAAAAGGGAAAGAGGATGTGTGCCTGGTGGACGGCGAATTTGGATGTTTTATTCGCCGTCTGTCTCGTCGATGTGATCATTCTCATGGAGCTCCAGGATAATATGTTTGGGCATTCTGTGCTTGTAACGAAACGGGAGGTCGTCGGGCGAGTTATATGCGCCCAGTTCTTTAACGAGGTGGTTTTCCGGGTTTAGGGTATCATAGAATCTTTTTGTTAGTTTGTGTGAGTATTCTTGTAGTGTGGGAATTTTTTCTTGTTCGTGTAAGTGTTTGAGGTTTGTGTACATGGGTGTGTTATATGTGATTTTAATGCATTTGTTTTGAAGTGTTTGAATTGCGCGATATGTAGAATTAGATATGTTACCCCAAACCGGTATAGCATACGTAAGGACGGGGCGAATTTGGCTCTGATATAGCAGGAGTTTTTTCTTCTCAGCTAGCGGACTTTTCCTGTTGAAGATGGGGCTGATCGCTCCTATCGCTTGCTGTGTTTTTATTCTCGCATTTCCTATGTGCGCTCTCCAATTTAGGCGGCTGTCCATGGTTAGGCCTAGGTATTTAACTTCGGGCTTCCAATCTAGTTTCACTCCACTCATGATGATTTTTTCTTTAGGTATTTTATTTTTCAACCTGCGTGTGAACGTGATGGCTTCTGTTTTGGCTTCGTTTAGTTTGAGTCGCCATTTTTTATAATAGTCTCCGATCGTGTTGAGACCCGCTTGCAGATATTTCACGGCCAACTTTGGCGCTCTTGATGAGGCGTAGAGGCCCATGTCGTCAGCGTAGGTTGCTTTATTGCATCTGGTGAGTGGAGGAACGTCGTAGGTGTACAGATTGAAGAGATGGGGACCGAGTAAACTTCCTTGTGGCACGCCTTTGGGTACTTCTCGTCTTGTTGATTTTGTCTCTCCCACTTTGACGATGAATGTTCGGTTCTTCAGGTATGCTTGGATTATTCGAATTATGTACGTAGGTGTTTTGGTGACGTACATTTTGTGGATCAGTCCGTCCATCCATACGGTGTCGAATGCTTTTTCAAGGTCTAGCAGTGCCATGGTGGTGTATTGCTTGTTGTTGAAGGCTCTTGAAATATGCTCCGTGACGCGTGTGAGTTGATGGATTGTCGAGTGTTTCTTTCTGAAACCGAACTGTTCATCTGGCAGTGTCTTGTTGGTGTTGTGGTGGGGAAGGTATCTGTTGAGTATGACTTGTTCAAGTACTTTGCTGAGCGTCGGTAGCAAGCTGATAGGGCGGTAGGATGTCGGGTTTGAACGATCTTTTTTCGCTTTGTGGAATGGTAAAACGCAAGCGTTTTTCCACGAGTCGGGGAAGTGTCCCAGCAGTAGGCAGGCGTTAAAAATCTTAGTTATGTAGACAGTCGCTCTCTGCGGTAGGCGTTTAAGTAGCACGTTGGTAATTTGATCTTCACCCGGGGCCTTATTTGGTTTAAGGTGCCTGATGATGTGGGCCACTTCTTTTGGCGTGGTGAGTTTTATATCCTCCACATTTGTTTGGGGAAGTAAAATTAGGTCTGCTAGGGTGCTATCTACCATTCTGGTTACTGCCGGGTCGCTCATTCCGTCTGTAGTGGCGTAAGCTTTTTCAAATCCGTCGGCCAAGGTGTTTGATTTTTCTTCGTTTGAGAGTGCCAGGGTCGTCGAGTTGAATTGTTTGAGAGGCGGGATGCTATTATCTTGATAGCGCAGGGCTTTAGCCATTTTCCAAATTGAATTGTCCTGAGTGCAGAGGGATGTTACTTTTTCTGACCACAGAGTATTTTTTAACTTCGCAATCTCTTCCTTGATTTCTCTACCGAGAGCGTTGATTGCTATTTTGAAGCAGCTTTCTCGGGTGTTTTGGTGGATTCGGCGAAGTCTATTTTTTTTCTGTAATCAGGAATTTTTCATGTGGTGTGAGCTTCACAGTGAAGGGTTGAATTTTCTTTTTGGGGATGCAATTATCTCGGGCTCTTTGTATGATTTTTGTCAGTGAATTGACCGCTTCGTCAATGTGTGCTGGCGAGGTGAGAGTTTCGGATGTTAGATAAATTTGCTCATTTATCCCCTCCTTGTATTTATCCCAGTCGGCTTTTTGGAAGTCAAGTTGAGTCCTAGTTATTCTCGTGATGTTTCCGCCGATTGTGAAGCTCACCGGAAAATGGTCTGATGATAGTTTGTTTAACGTCTTCAGTGGAGATATGGATGCGATATTTTTTATCAGCGCAATATCGAGAGTGCTTGGATATTTATTTCTTGCGTTGTACAGAGTCGGCTTGTCCGGTGCGAGGATTGCGTAATCGTGACTTTCTAGGTGTTTGAAAAGTATTTTTCCATTTTGATTGGTCACGTAGTTATTCCAATGTCGATGTTTGGAGTTTAGATCACCTCCTACGAGTACTCTTGTACCTAGCGCAAGTAATTTATTAATATCGCCTCTAGTGATATTTACTGAGTTCGCCGGGCAGTATGCCGATATTATCGTAGTCGGTTGAAAGTTTATCTCCAGCCTGATGACGGTAGCTTCTATGTTGTCCATTGTAGGTGTTGGCACTCTGGTTATTTGGAGTCCTTGACGTGTTAGGATGGCTGTTCCGCCTGCTGCGCTCGCCCTTCCGCCCTCGCGTGGTACTCTGTCATTTCTGTGGACGTCGTAACCTGGCACTCGAAATCTGATTTCTTCGGTAAGATGTGTTTCGCTGAGAAGAATTATATCGATCTTCCGACTGTTGATCAGGTCTAGCAGCTCTTCGATTTTGTTTCTGATGCTGCAGGCGTTCCACATTAGTATGTTTAGCACAGATGCATTTTTATCCATTGATGGTGTCGTTGAGGAGCTCCATGAGGATGATTAATTTTTCCGCTTTCGACTTGCAGGTGGCCAGTCTGCTGCGCACTCTGATGAGGCCGTGTAGCAGTGCCATGATGTCGTCGTCGTCAGAGCTGCTGGTGGTTGGATCCGGTCTCGTGTGCTCCGGTTCGGTGGGTTCTTGGCGTGGTTCTCCTGGGGGGGTCGTGTTGTTGCCGCTGGCGACGTTGGCCCACGTTCGTCGGCCGTCTACTCTAGCGGTAGGTATTTGTGCTTGCGCCTCTGGCGCCCTCCTCTGCGGGGCGTTCCTGTGGGTCGTTCTGCGCTGGAGGGCAGCGACGTATTCCACCCTCTTGGGGCACTCCCTGTAGTTGGCCGGGTGTGGGCCTCCACAGTTGCAGCATGCGGTGGGCTCGTCTCTGGTCTTCTTCGGGCATTCGGACGACGCGTGCTCCATCAGACATTTTACACACCTCGCCGTGTGCGCGCAGTTGCTCGATCCGTGGCCGAATCCTTGGCATCTATAGCACTGAGTGCCGTGCTGCAGGTGCTGGCTGCGGTATTTTTGCAACCTGATTCTGCAGTGGCACAAGTATTTGACGGAAGCCCTCAGCATTCCCATGTCCACTTCTTTGTTGAAGTGAGCCAGATATATCGGGTATTCTGAGGATGTCGTCGTCATCCTCACCACTTTAGTTGCCGGGAAGCCCTGGCTCTCGAGGTCTTCCTTAATGTAGTCAAGGTCCACGTCCGGTAGACCCTTGATGACGGTCTTCTTTTGCTTTTCTGCTTCTGAGGTGAATGTATGGAAGCTCTTTGCTCCCGCTCGCAGTCCATTTGTGAGGGCCCGGTGATCATTCATGGTCCGCACGAAGATGTTGGCCGTGCCGCCCCTATTATATTTGATGTTAAACAGCTTACCGGGGCCGAGGTGGTCCTGGATGCATGTGGTGATCTGCTGGTGGGTCATCTGGCCCAGAGTCATCACCACGGGAGGGACTCGCTCCCTTCTGGCTGCTTCACCTGCGGACGGAAAATTGTCATTATTAAAAGAGCGTTTTGTGCGCGGTGCGCCGCCGCCTTCGCTCACCTCGGGTAAACCGGTAAACCGGTTGTCGCATCGGGTCACGTTCTCCACGTTCGGGGAATGAGGTCGCTTGATCGGGTTTGTTGGCTGGCGCCAACCGTCGCTCGTAGGGGCAGAGGTGTCCATTTTCGCCTCTGGACGTGATAGTGGCTTGTACGCCGATGCCGGTCCTGGGGGGGCCCGGTGGGGAGCCGATGACGGACCTGCCGTGGGCTGCATGGCGGCTGCGGGCTGGCTCATCTCTTCTGGGTTTTTATCTAAGGAGGGAAATGATACTTTGATGTGTCCTGTTTTCGTTCTCCTCAGGAACTGCACGGTTCCAGCGCGTTCGGTGGCGGGTGTGGGCAGCAGGCGATACAGTGCCGACTGCCTATACCTTTTTTGCTGCGGGCTCGACCTGTGATTTAGCGTGGGTGGCGCCAGATTAACAGTTTTTTTTGGGAACAGAATGCCTTAAAAAAGGCAGTTATGTGGCGCGGACGCCTAATTTGGAGGGCCGGATGATCTCCTACGGCGTCAGAAAGGTAGTGGCTGCGGAGTCCGCAAGCCAGGCAGAAACAGGATCTGTAACAGAAAGCACAAACAATGAAAAGCTTTCCTTTCGGGGAAAGCCCCGTTTTATATACGCTCTGGCAACACCGACGGCGGCCCCCCTGCCACATTGACGGGGGGGGCCGATGACGGTTGACCCGACGAAAAAAAAAACAAACAAAGAAAACGATAACCGGCCCGCGAAATGGGAATCATCTTCTTCTTCTAATTAAATAATTCCTTAGAGCGGGCGATCTGCCTAGTTAAGAATTAATGGCGACAAAACATTACAACGAATGGCACTGGTATTTATATAATAATAGTACACAATAACATAAACGTTTGGTTTTGTCTTGTAATAAAGCAATAAATTAATAGTTAAATAAATATATTTTTTTTTGTAATAATTTTTTTTTTATTATCTTTTTCTATTTATTTCTTCTAAGTTGACCAATCCGACAGCCATTAAAAAAAAAAAAAAAAACAAAAACAAAAAATCATTGACCACATCTAACTGCCTCCATAAAACGACAACAATAACTATATTTTTATATATATATATATATATATATATGTTTTTTTTTTCGTTTTAATATTATTCGTTTAGTCGTAAAACAGATAACTGCGCAATGACGCCGCCGATGACTCGCTCCGGGAGCGACCAATGGCGTCGCGCCGTACTCTCACGGTTCTTTCCTATAAATGCGAGCTGTCAACGAGCTGCCCGGTCATGCCGAATTCACCCCCGCCTTCTGCGGACCCCGTCCATATCCAGGCGCTCATAGAGCAAGCCACTGCACTGCAATTTACGATACAAAATGCCGCCAAGGAGCTGGCAAAAATTCAAGCCTTTTTAAGAACTCAAAATGTCTAGACATGTGAACAAAATTGTTAACCTACAGACGGCCTATTGGAACGCCAATGGCTCTGTCATCTCACACAAGGAGGAATTAATTAATTTCCTCCATGATTTCAAAATTGACGTGTTTTTAATTAACGAGACGTGGCTGAAGCCCTCACGCAACTTCATAATACCCAATTACATCACGTACCGTGACGACAGACTCACCAATAAAGGTGGCGGAACCGCTATCTTGGTTAAAAACAACGTTGATCACAATCTAGCACATTCATTCTCAAACGTAAACATTGAATCCACCGCAGTAAAAATAAATACCGCCTCAGGACCACTAAAACTCATTTCAGTATATGTAGCCCCTAAATGTCAACTGATTCCGTCAGAATTAGACAGCCTCCTTGACGAACAAGTCCCCACTATAATAGCTGGGGATCTTAACGCCAAACACGTTTCATGGAATAGCAACAGGAATAACTCGAAAGGGAACATACTCGCAAAATACGCGAGTACTAATACCATAACAGTTGAGGGCCCGTCCCAGCCCACGATACATCATGGCGCCGCTTGGCCAGACGTAATTGACATAATAATTTTAAAGGACACTAGCCATCTGCACTCCCTCAGAGTAATCAACGAATTAACCTCAGACCACGATCCAGTCCTGCTCACTTTAACAGGAGGCTCTAACCCTTTGGTCCCTGATAAACCTCAAATAAAAAAAATAAATTGGAATAAACTAAACGAACTTTTATCTAAAAACATAACAATCACTACTTCAATTCCCGACGAAGTCACCTTAAATGCTGCCACTTCCAACTTAATTCAGTCAATAAAATCATGTATGAATGAGGCGTCAATTGAAATTCCGTCAGATAAAACTAACGACACAGCTCGCCACGGAATACCCGAAGAGGTTAAAAACCTTATTAGGGAAAAAAATCTTGTAAGGAAAGAATGGCAAAAATCTTACAATCCGGTAGTCAAACGACATTTAAACAAATTAAATAAAGAAGTGCGAGTTGCCCTCAACGAATTTAGAAACGATCGTTGGCACGATTTCATCTCTACTTTAGAAGATGACAGAGCAGCTTTCTGGAAGCTCTCCAAAGCGCTCAGACGTCCTAAAACTAAAATCTCTCCTCTTCAAGGCCTAAACGGTAAAGTTTACTCAGACTCAGACAAGGCCGAAGCCTTTGCGGATAGCTTAGAAGCTCAATTTACACCGAACACGGACCATGACAACCCAGCCTTCATATCAAAGGTGGATTCAAAAGTAGAATCAACTTTAAATGCAGAACCTGAGCCGGATGAGCCCCCTATCAGATGCACAAACCCTAAAGAAATTTTAAACATAATTAAAAAACTTAAAAAAAAGAAATCAGCAGGTCCTGACTCAATCTCAAATAAAATTTTAAAATATCTCCCAAAGAAAGGCATCTGCGCCATCACAGCTATCTGCAACGCAGCACTTCGCCTACGTTGCTTTCCAAAGGATTTTAAACAAGCTGATGTAATTTTAATTCCTAAACCAGGCAAGGACCCATTATTAACGGAGAATCATCGCCCTATTAGTCTCCTTCCATGCCTAGGTAAAATCCTGGAAAAAGTAATACTAACCAGATTAAACTCTTTCACTCAGGACTATAGAATCTTGCCAGACTTCCAACATGGTTTTCGAGGAGGTCATTCCACCTCCCACCAACTCCTGCGTGTTGTGGAACACATCACGGAGGGTTTCAATACAAAGAAACACACAGTCATTCTCTCTCTCGACGTAAGCAAAGCTTTCGATAAAGTCTGGCACAACGGCCTCATCTATAAAATGATCCACTTTGGATACCCAGTAAGACTTATTCAATTAATAAATAGTTATCTAAGAGGTCGTTCCTTTAAAGTAAAAATTAACAACATTTTTTCAACATCGAGACCCTTATCAGCCGGGGTTCCACAAGGCAGTCAACTCTCACCCTCTCTGTATAACATTTACTGTAGTGACATACCGAAACCTCGAGATCACAACGTTAAAATCACCCAATTTGCGGATGACACTAACATCATGTCCAGTTCAACGGACGAGGCCACTGCTACACGCCGAGTTCAGATTCAAACCACTCGAACAGAAAAGTGGTGTAAAAAATGGCGTATATCAATAAATCCATCCAAAAGTGTCGCGACCGTTTTCACAAAGAAAATTCCGCGACGGCCTCCACCCATTAAACTGTTTGGGGCCAATGTACCATGGGAAAAATCAATGAAATACCTAGGGATAACTTTAGACTCTAAATTGACTTGGGGTAAACACATAAGTAATAAAATCAAATCAGCAAATAAATGTCTATCCGCACTTTACCCAATGATGGGCAAAAAGAGCCGTCTTTCTATTGATAATAAATTACTTTTATATAAAACGACCATCAGGTCTGCCTTCAGCTACGCTTGTCCCACTTGGGGTTACGCTGCTCCGGTTCACATTAAAAAATTGCAAAAGTTTCAAAATAAAGTCATTAGACTCGCACTTAATGCGCCTAAATGGAGCCGAATCTCAACGCTTCACAAAGATGCCAACATTCCGTTGATCAAGGATTTCATTGTCACACAGGCACCTAAGTTCTACGCCAGTCTAGCTGGCCACTCTAATCCAACCATAAATAAGCTCGCCACGTACAGCGCGAATGATAACTTCAAATATAAGAAACCAAAAAATGTCCTCCGAGAGGATACAACCCTGCGTCCGGATGCAGTATAATTTTAATTAAACATTTCACATCACTAAATCCAAAAATTAAAATCATGCAAAGTAATCTATAGATAATCCTTTTTTAAATATGCTAGAGTCAGTAAACTTATAGTTTAGGAACTCTGTACACACTTCAATCCAAAGTCCAAAAAAGTCCAAAGTCTGCCCGGTCATACAGTAATTTTTCAGAACAGACGCAGACGCCATGGCTCGTACAAAGCAGACCGCCCGCAAGTCTACCGGAGGCAAGGCCCCCAGGAAGCAGCTGGCCACGAAGGCGGCGAGGAAGAGCGCACCGGCCACCGGAGGCGTTAAGAAACCTCATCGCTACAGGCCCGGTACGGTCGCCCTTCGCGAGATTCGCCGCTACCAGAAGAGCACCGAGCTGCTGATCCGCAAGCTGCCCTTCCAGCGGCTGGTGCGTGAGATCGCCCAGGATTTCAAGACCGACCTGCGCTTCCAGAGCTCCGCCGTGATGGCCCTGCAGGAGGCGAGCGAGGCCTACCTGGTCGGCCTCTTCGAGGACACCAACCTGTGCGCGATCCACGCCAAGCGCGTCACCATCATGCCCAAGGACATCCAGCTGGCGAGACGCATCCGCGGCGAGCGCGCTTAAGCACCGGCAAGCTAGCGAGCGACCAACCGACCGACCATCAACTCGATCACTATCACCACCATCACCACCAGTAGTGTCGGATCGAAACGAGACAAAAAACAACCACACAATACGTCACACACAAAATGGCCCTTATCAGGGCCGCCACATGTTCTATTGCAAATTACTCTTTCGAAAATAGCCTAGATCTGGACCGAAACGGGTACCTTAAATAGAGGTATATATATATATATATATATATATATTATATTATATCTATTAAAATGACAGTTTGAGATGGGTAATCAAATTCTAAAAGGCGAAAACAATGATACAAAATGGCGTAACAATGTCGAGTGGCCAGTCTGAAGCCCACGTTGGCCAGGCTAAACATTATATCATATTCTTTTTCTCCCGTATTACTCGGGATTTACATATTTATGGTGCGTCCTCTTTTCGCATTTGCAGCGTATACATTATCGTAGATAAATTCTTATATTATTTTTAGTCAGTAAATAAAATTTATTAATGTTATTGTTAAGTTCTGCGAGTATATTTTATTATATTATATTATATTATGTTGTGACAACTTATTAATTGTTTAATTCATAGAACTCCATTTAATAATTTATTATTTTTAAATTTTATGTAAATCAAATGTTATCATTGAGTTCTTCTTAATACTTGCAGAACTTGATAATAATAACATTGACATGATGGGGTCATTGGGGTTCAGTAGAAACAGGTAACTTCGTTGAGTGTCAAGTATTTTATTAATTCACAATGTAAAATATATTCTTAACTGGTAGGTATTGTGGGTGTCACTTAATTACACGAACTGTTTTTTTACGGGTAATCTGCACACGGTCCAGTGGGGAGATTACCAGTCGTCTCGATGTTGGTGTTGCAGAGAGCAGGTGGTACTTCCGGTAGGGGGAGGTTTTGGTGCCGGGCGGACTCGCGTTTCGGCTTTCGCTTGACGACCGGTTTCAGACGGTTCAAGAGGATGATCAGCAGGATGCCAAAGGCGCTCGACTGCTGTCCGGTGGTGATTCCTGCGGTGGTGGATATGTGCCTTGATGGGATCACGGCGCTGGAGGGCAGGAGGCGAAGGGCACTCGACTGCACTCGAACGGTGGGCGTTGGGGTTCGGCGGTTCCTGCCGAGTTTTTCCGCAGCGTCTCAGGCTGGGGATGCAAGTGGCCTGCTTGCTTTGTAGGAGACGGGAGTCTCGACTACGACAACTGGCCGGACGGTCTCTACTGACTCGTCTCTGTCCACTACTGACTTTGCTTCGGCCAAAGTCCCCCTTTTTTATCACATCCGAACTATTCTTCGGGTTCCTTCGTGAACTACGAACTGTGGCTCGGTGGCTTTTAATAAGTTCGCTGTTAATCCCCGTAACTGCCTTTTTCTGGCGACTGCGAAATTCCCGGGATTTAAAGCCGGGCGTTTGTAAATTACCCTCAGGTAGACGGACCTCGGGTACCGTATTAGGGATTAGCATAAATCGGTGTTTCCCGCACTTATGGCTTGTATCAATCCACCCCGGTTTCTTGCGGTGAAACAGCGCTGCTTTTAATTTCCACCCCGGCTTCTTGATATATTTATAGAGTTCCTCGCTGGAACTTGGTGTTGTGTACTGTCGGATTTCCAATTTCTCTGATTTGCAGGATTCGATCGGCAATATCTCCGTCTGCTGTTTGTCGCTTGTTTCCATTATGATGCCGCTAGGTATTATTGTTTGCGGTATTGTTTGCGGTACATCAGCCATTTTCACTTCTGCCGAGTGTACTATTTGGTATACCTCGGTAGGTCTCACTTCCATAGGGGACGCATCTTCTGCGTATTTGTTTTCAATGACGTCATGGGCCGGCGTCGCTACAGGCGAAGTTGATTGAGGCTCTATTTCTGATAATTCACTTTGCATAGGTGAATCTAACTCCGGTGAAGCGCCAACATTAGGAAATATGGCAGAGTCCTCGTTATTGGCTGTCTCCGCCGCCGTGTTTATCTCCAGTTGACAAGGCGGTGAGGCAGTTTCTTCTTCTTCGATGATTTGTGGTGTTGCCTCTGCGGTATGCAGAAATTTTTCTAACGGAAAATTGCACCACCAATTAACTATCTCCCGGAACCTTTTCCAATCAAGTGGTCCTTTGCTTTCGATTATTTGACCCCACGCCATAGAAAATGCTAAATTCACGCCACGAAATTGACTTATCGCTATGTCACACTTCTCGCCTTCTGGAACTTTCCATGTTTCGAAATATATCTCGCACTTATTTGAAAATATTTTCCAATCGTCAATATCTTGTCTCGCGAATTCCGCTGTTAGTGGTGGTCTGATATCTTCGCTTGATGAGGGCGCCACAAGGTTTTCAGCCGAACCTTGAAACGGCCTGTAATTATAATCGTTCAGGCGTGATGGTGAGTTCGCTTCTTCGTATCGGGGTTCCTCGTAATAGCACGAGCGATGATCGTCTCGATTATCTCCATCATCACACTCGCGATAATACGATCTCTCTCTTGAAGGAGATCTATAATGCTCCTTCTCTCTTGATGAATAATTCTCGCGTCCATATCGTTGTTCATCGTAATAGCGCGAGCGACGATCGTCCCTGTCAGATGGTTCTCGATAATCTCCATCCTCGCGATAATATGATCTCTCTCTTGAAGGAGATCTATAATGCTCCTTCTCTCTTGATGAATAATCCTCGCGTCCATATCGTGGTTCATCGTAATAGCGCGAGCGATGATCGTCCCTCTCAGATGGTTCTCGATAATCTCCATCCTCATACTCGCGATAACGTGAACGCTCTATTGAAGGAGATCCATAATATTCTTTCTTTCTTGACGAATAATCCTCGCGTCCATATCGTGGTTCATTGTACTCACGATAATATGATCGCTCTCTTGAAGGCGATCCGTAATATTCCTTCTCTCCCGCCGTATAATCCTCGCGTGCTGGCGACCTCCATTTATCCTCATCCCTGCTGGAGCGTTGGCTTGTGCTTGACGGTGAGCGGCGGCGTGAACGATAACTAGGTCTGATATATGACTTAGAATCGTAGTTATAGTCAGAGATATGCTTCAATTTTGAAGGTGAGCGACGGCTTGAACTATGACTAGACCTGACATGCGGTTTAGCATCGTTATTGTTGTTGGAGAAATAGCTCTGCCAGAGATGGCTGGTTTTAGTCCTCGGCGGAGACCAAGCATCGAACTATCGGTCTATTTTTCTTCTGGGCGAGACGCGCTTAGGCGACGTGTAATGTTTTCTCGCTCTAGAACGCTGGCTTGTGGGGGCGACATGGTCCGTATGTCGGCTGCTTTGTTTACCTGAGGCCGAGGGTTTGTTCCGGCTCTTGTAAACGGTACGGCTCGAGTCACTTTCACTTTTACGCGGCATTTTTATGACCACTGGTATTTAAATTTTGAGATTGAAATTACACTGCACTTTTGAATTTACTGAACCCGATCTCAGGGTGTGGGTACGAATTCAAATCTGTCCCATAGGGCAGTTTTTCAAACACGAAATGAATCCACGTTGGCGCCAATTGACATGATGGGGTCATTGGGGTTCAGTAGAAACAGGTAACTTCGTTGAGTGTCAAGTATTTTATTAATTCACAATGTAAAATATATTCTTAACTGGTAGGTATTGTGGGTGTCACTTAATTACACGAACTGTTTTTTTACGGGTAATCTGCACACGGTCCAGTGGGGAGATTACCAGTCGTCTCGATGTTGGTGTTGCAGAGAGCAGGTGGTACTTCCGGTAGGGGGAGGGTTTGGTGCCGGGCGGACTCGCGTTTCGGCTTTCGCTTGACGACCGGTTTCAGACGGTTCAAGAGGATGATCAGCAGGATGCCAAAGGCGCTCGACTGCTGTCCGGTGGTGATTCCTGCGGTGGTGGATATGTGCCTTGATGGGATCACGGCGCTGGGAGGCAGGAGGCGAAGGGCACTCGACTGCACTCGAACGGTGGGCGTTGGGGGTTGGCGGTTCCTGCCGAGTTTTCCCGCAGCGTCTCAGGCTGGGGATGCAAGTGGCCTGCTTGCTTTGTAGGAGACGGGAGTCTCGACTACGACCACTGGCCGGACGGTCTCTACTGACTCGTCTCTGTCCACCACTGACTTTGCTTCGGCCAAAGTCCCCCTTTTTAATCCCATCCGAACTATTCTTCGGGTTCCTTCGTGAACTACGAACTGTGGCTCGGTGGCTTTTAATTAGTTCGCCGTTAATCCTCGTAACTGCCTTTTTCTGGCGACTGCGAAATTCCCGGGATTTAAAGCCGGGCGTTTGTAAATTACCCTCAGGTAGACGGACCTCGGGTACCGTATTAGGGATTAGCATAAATCGGTGTTTCCCGCACTTATGGCTTGTATCAACATTATTAAATTTATAAGTTTGTGTGCATCAATTGATTGATATATACACATATATAGAAGAGAAGAAAGATACAACAATATATGCATAATAGATATTAAATATGACGACTTTTGCAATACTTAAATATTAAAATAAAATAAAAATTGGCGGCCCTGAGAAGGGCCTTTTTTTTTTTAAGTAATGAATCGATCGATCGACCAACGCCAACTTGGATTATTAATTAAATCACGTCATGTGGGTGTGGATGGTGGTCGCAGATTAAGGAACGATGATCACATTCGTTCATTTGATGTTCGTTTGTTTGTTTGTTTGTCGCTGTCAAAATTATTATGCCTTCTTTTCCGTCTTCTTGGGCAGGAGAACGGCCTGGATGTTGGGCAGAACACCTCCCTGGGCGATGGTCACGCCGGAGAGCAGCTTGTTGAGCTCCTCGTCGTTGCGGATGGCCAGCTGAAGATGACGGGGGATGATCCTGGTCTTCTTGTTGTCCCTGGCGGCGTTGCCGGCCAGCTCGAGCACCTCGGCGGCCAGGTATTCCATGACGGCGGCCAGGTATACGGGGGCGCCGGCGCCCACTCTCTCGGCGTAGTTGCCCTTCCTCAGCAGACGGTGGATACGTCCGACGGGGAACTGGAGTCCGGCGCGGTTAGAACGGGACTTTGCCTTTCCCTTCACTTTGCCTCCTTTGCCGCGGCCTGACATGATCGGGAGGTCGGGTGTTTGCGAACTGCTTCGATAGCGGAATAGCAGACTCGGTGAGGCGAGTCTGGGAATTTTTCACTTTACAACGAGTGTATTGTATTTACGTTCTCGGAGAACTCGCCGATATAGCTCGTTCTCCCCCCCCGTCGGCGGCGGTGCGACAGGCGAGGGGCTGGCATCGGTGCCGGTTACTCAGGCGAAAAGGGGCCCCAGCCGAGCACCGAGCGAGACTCGCAGTAACGGCTTCGAAGTAGAGTAAACCTGTCGACTGGCAAAATTTTTCAGCAACCGGTCTCTGACAAGCAGCAAGCAAGCAAGATGCCCCCCAAGACGAGTGGAAAAGCAGCCAAGAAGTCGGGCAAGGCCCAGAAGAACATCTCCAAGGGAGACAAGAAAAAGTCGAAGCGCAGGAGGAAGGAGAGCTACGCGATCTACATCTACAAAGTGCTGAAGCAGGTGCACCCCGACACCGGAATCTCCTCCAAGGCGATGAGCATCATGAACAGTTTCGTGAACGACATCTTCGAGCGCATCGCCGCCGAGGCCTCTCGCCTGGCCCACTACAATAAGAGGTCCACGATCACCAGCAGGGAGATCCAGACCGCCGTCAGGCTGCTTCTTCCCGGCGAGCTGGCCAAACACGCCGTATCCGAGGGAACCAAGGCCGTCACCAAGTACACCAGCTCCAAGTGAAGAGCCAACGGACAGACAACAAACACAACGACACCCAACACCAAACACGGACGAGGCGAACAACACAAACAAACAAACAAACAAGCGAATGACTCATCATCATCGTCCGAGTCAAACAAAAGGCCCTTATTAGGGCCGCCAATATTTTCATTATCATAAAGCAAAAGTCGAAATATTAATATATACATACATACATACATACGTACACTAGTCTATGTTTATATAATATTTTATGTATTAAACGCATCCTATGAAAATCTTAAATCAACGTTCAGAATATTATGATTGTTATACTTTTTACCAGTGTATACCATATTCTTTATTTTATGTCTGATACTTTTATTGTTACATTATACATATTTTACTTTTAATTTATAACTGTAATGGATGGCGCTATACTCCTCAACTCCAACACTATAACAAAACAAAAACAAACAAAAAATACATATTTTCGTATCAATGTGAATTTAATCTACCTATCTATCTATGACAGGTTGTGATTATCATAATATTTGTACAGCACCCCATGATATGATTTTTCATAAAAACAAAAAAACAAAAAAAAACGGCGCTATACAATCCAAGTCATCCAAGTATTATTATTTAATTTATGATAATAATTCTCCGCTCATAAGTGAAACGGTTAAAACAATGATAATATTTTATTTTTATTATTATCATCGACGATCAAAGTTCTAGTTGATAAATGTAGAGCGCCTGCCGGCCGCCGTCCGTCCACGTCCACGGTTCTAGTTCATGAATGCAGATGGCGGTAGTAGAATAAAAATATTTAATTTAAAAAATAAAACAATAACTTCGTTAACATCACTTTTATTTATTATTATATGATTTCGCCACTACCGTAACTTCTTCGGGGCGGTATATGAAGGAGCTACGGTAGCGGCGAAACCCGGTCGGCAAAGGTATATAATAAATAAAAGTGATGTAAACTCACGCTACCGCCATCTGTGCAAAATGCGTAAAAAAAAAAAAAACTAGTTTTCCGATCTACAGCGCCGACTGACCGACGACATCTAGCGGAATGTTAAATGAATATCATTAATTACTAATTATTATATTTATCGCGTTCGAGGTTAATCAATATATATACATATTTGTATAAATTCACAGTTTTAAAAAATTTACAATCACTATTATTATTCAATTTAAAGTTAAGTTCTGAAGAATAATATTAATTACAGCGAGAAACGCACATGCATTATTTTCTAAATAATCTATTATATATTAATTAAAACGACACGTACGTGCAAAAGACTGACCGTCTCCTCTAAAGTCCTCAGGCGAGAGCGGGAGCCCTCGGGCATCGGGTCTCGGGGCCACTCAAAAAAATTTTTTTTCTCCGCACGCGTGATCGGTCTATATTTATGTAAGATAAAAACATATATATTAAAGGTTGAAATGATTTTTAAAAGCTTTATTCTATCTAATAATAGATAGATAGATAGATAGATATATAGATAGATAGAGAGAGCTCTTAAATAAAAGAAAAAAATATTTTTCAAAGGCTAAACGTACCTGAAAAAAAAGAGATAAAACTATTAAACAAAAGGAAAATATATTTTTTCAGAGATTAAATGTACCCGAAAAAAGATAAAACTATTAACAAATGTAAAAAATATATTTAAAATGGTGTTAGAGCCTTAAAAGTACCAAAAAAATACTAAATAAAAAACCAACAAAAAAAAAATTATGAATATTTAATAAAAGGAAAAAACATATAAAAGGAAAAAACGTATAAAAGGAAAAAAAACATATAAAAGGAAAAAAACGTATAAAAGGAAAAAAAAACATATAAAAGGGAAAAAAACGTATAAAAGGAAAAAAACATAGAAAAGGAAAAAACATAGAAAAGGAAAAAACATAGAAAAAGAAAAAACATAGAAAAGGAAAAAACCTAGAAAAGGAAAAAACATAGAAAAAGAAAAAAACATAGAAAAGGAAAAAAAAACATAAAAGGAAAAAAACGTATAAAAGGAAAAAACCTAGAAAAGGAAAAAACATAGAAAAAGAAAAAACATAGAAAAGGAAAAAACCTAGAAAAGGAAAAAACATAGAAAAAGAAAAAACATAGAAAAGGAAAAAACCTAGAAAAGGAAAAAACATAGAAAAAGAAAAAACATAGTGACATGATGGGGTCATTGGGGTTCAGTAGAAACAGGTAACTTCGTTGAGCGTCAAGTATTTTATTTATTCACAATCTAAAATACATTCTTAACTGGTAGGTATTGTGGGTGTCACTTAATTACACGAACTGTTTTTACGGGGAATCTGCACACGGTCCAGTGGGGAGATTACCAGTCGTCTCGATGTTGGTGTTGGAAGCCTCAGAGAGCAGGTGGTACCTCCGGTAGGGGGAGGTTTTGGTGCTGGGCGGACACGCGTTTCGGCTTTCACTTGACGACCGGTTTCAGACGGTTCAAGAGGATGATCAGCAGGATGCCAGAGGCGCTCGACTGCTGTCCGGTGGTGATTCCTGTGGTGGTGGATATGTGCCTTGATGAGATCACGGCGCTGGAGGGCAGGAGGCGAAGGGCACTCGACTGCACTCGAACGGTGGGCATTGGGGTTCGGCGGTTCCTGCCGAGTTTTCCCGCAGCGTCTCAGGCTGGGGATGCAAGCGGCCTGCTGGCTTTGTAAGAGACGGGAGTCTCGACTACGACCACTAGCCGGACGGTCTCTACTGACTCGTCTCTGTCCACTACTGACTTTGCTTCGGCCAAAGTCCCCCTTTTTAATCCCATCCGAACTATTCTTCGGGTTCCTTCGCGAACTACGAACTGTGGCTCGGTGGCTTTTAATTAGTACGCTGTTAATCCCTTTAACTGCCTTTTTCTGGCGACTGCGGAATTCCCGGGATTTAAAGCCGGGCGTTTGTAAATCACCCTCAGGTAGACGGACCTCGGGTACCGTATTAGGGATTAGCATAAATCGGTGTTTCCCGCACTTATGGCTTGTATCAATCCACCCCGGTTTCTTGCGGTGAAACAGCGCTGCTTTTAATTTCCACCCCGGCTTCTCGATATATTTATAGAGTTCCTCGCTGGAACTTGGTGTTGTGTACTGTCGTATTTCCAATTTCTCTGATTTGCAGGATTCGATCGGCAATATCTCCGTCTGCTGTTTGTCGCTGGTTTCCATTATGATGCTGCTAGGTATTATTGTTTGCGGTACATCAGCCATTTTCACTTCTGCCGAGTGTACTATTTGGTATACCTCGGTAGGTCTCACTTCCATAGGGGACGCATCTTCTGCGTACTTGTTTTCAATGACGTCATGGGCCGGCGTCGCTACAGGCGAAGTTGATTGAGGCTCTATTTCTGATAATTCACTTTGGATAGGTGAATCTAACTCCAGTGAAGCGCCAACATTAGGAAATATGGCAGATTCCTCGTTATTGGCTGTCTCCGCCGCCGTGTTTATCTCCAGTTGACAAGGCGGTGAGGCAGTTTCTTCTTCTTCGATGATTTGTGGTGTTGCCTCTGCGGTATGCAGAAATTTTTCTAACGAAAAATTGCACCACCAATTAACTATCTCCCGGAACCTTTCCCAATCAAGTGGTCCTTTGCTTTCGATTATTTGACCCCACGCCATAGAAAATGCTAAATTCACGCCACGAAATTGACTTATCGCTATGTCACACTTCTCGCCTTCTGGAACTTTCCATGTTTCGAAATATATCTCGCACTTATTTGAAAATATTTTCCAATCGTCAATATCTTGTCTCGCGAATTCCGCTGTTAGTGGTGGTCTGATATCTTCGCTTGATGAGGGCGCCACAAGGTTTTCAGCCGAACCTTGAAACGGCCTGTAATTATAATCGTTCAGGCGTGAT